>VZTT01017576.1:0-21226 GCA_013400855.1 Buphagus erythrorhynchus | reverse complement strand
AGTGCCAATGGAGTGGTCTCAAAACTTCCACTGAAGCCTTTAATGCATGAGTCAGTCCCAGAGAAGATTGGTATATATTACCAGAGCTAGCTTAGAGGAAAGGTGGAACTTTTCACAGAAAATAGTTAACGCTTTGCTTAATCGGGCTTGCTAAACTTTGCTTAACTTTGTGCAATGATTTCTGGCTCCTCCATATGGCCTTCACCTTTGAGTACTATTGATTAACTAATACCTAGTTTACCATATGATCTGAGTTCCTCTTAAACACCTTTCTGTTCTTTATTCAAAGAAGTTTGTTATTTTAACCCTTTGACTGGGAATTTACTCACTCAGTAGGTGGCTGGTACCTCTTCCGAAGAGCTTTGTACTAAGGAAGCAAGTGAGAGAGACTGAAGATCCTGTCAATGAAAGCCAAACTCTTTTGAACTGTTTAGGCTCTGAACCCTTTGTGTTGTGGTAGGATCTAGTAGGAATTCTTCAGCTAGGAGAGGGGGGCCTGCTCTGAGACACAGGACCAGCACGAAATGAGAGGGCTGCTCCTGCTCTAAAGAACTGCAGCCTGAATAGAAAACACAAAGAATGGGAGGAAAACTAGAGGCACAAAGGAAAGAGATTACTTGGCCAAGACTGAACAGTAAATCAGTGGCAAAACTTCGAAGAGTTCCCTTGAGTCCTAATCTTGTGACCTTTCCAGTGGGGCAGGCTGCCTCTGGCTTTTCACTGAAGTGTGCAAAGCACTGGCTTTTGATTTGCAAATAGATTAAAGCATACAGCACCTTATGCCAAAAAACTTCAGCACAAAGTTAACATTGCCTAATGGTGTCTCATATTGTTCCAGAATGCATGGAGGATTAATCCTCAGCACAATGTGAAAAATTAATGCAAATTTAGACTTCTGAAAAGTAGGAAATTTGACAGTACACTGTCAAAATAATCTTAACTCTTCCCTCTTTGAGAATTGCTGCTATATTTGCTTGTACAGACCAAATCTCAGGGAAAATTCAAGAAACAAGGCACATGAAAGCACCCAGTACAGATTAATATTGTCTTTGTCAAAGCATGTCCCATCATGAGAGATGGAACAGCCAGCAGAAGGTTCTCTTAAATTTCTTCATAGCCACTTCCTTTAAGGTCAAAGACTTTAAAGGCATGAAGACCTCCCTAGAATGTCTGACCTTATCTGTAACAACTTTCAGACTCCTTTTAATTCCTCTGTATTGAGCCAAGTATACAGAGATTCTCCACAACATATTCAACAAAGGCAGATCTTGAGTGTTGGGGTAGTTTCAGAGAGAGAACCTATTGTCTGGGGGCCTTGGCTCGGGTCCTCCCCTGCACAGTCACCACAAGACTGGCTTGCTAACCTTGGCATGCTCAGCAGAGAGGATGCATTTTGGGGTATTGAGGCACGCTGCTTTGGGAGTGCTTAGAATAGTCCACCTAAAACTGGAAAGTGATGCTTGGTATTATCTATAGCAGAGCTGGGATTCCTCTAATACCTGGATGAATTTAATCTAGTGCCCCTTTTCCTTTTGGGGAAAAAGGGGTCTAGCAGTGACGCAAATAGGTTACAATTTAGAAAACGGTTTGGCTCTTCAGGCCTTATGATCCCTCCCCATCTATCAGCAAGGTGCTAACAGCTCAACTTCCAACATCAAGAGCAAGTAAAGACGTTTATTTAGTCAGTATGCTTTTCCACAGATGGGGAAAGGGCTAGTAGGAGTCTGTAGATCCAGCAGCACCTGCAGAGATGCTGTCAGTATATGGCTGCAGGGGATCTGGTGCTGGTAGGGTGGCTAGTGCTCCCATCGTGACAGTGAGGGACTGAGTGTGAGACCCCCAAATCTCCCTTGCTGAAAGCACTGAAGTCCCATGTATGCTTCAGCTCCTCACTTAGCAACACTTCTCCCTTTGCCTGTCTTACTTATTCAGCTTATAAGCAATTTGGGTAGAGCCTGGGGCTCACTCCATATGCTCTGGGTATTACATTTAAGTGTAAGATGCTCAAGTCTGGTATGTTGTGTATATAAACCCTGGTTTTATTGAGCTGGGAGGAAGAAAAATCCTCTTTTCTCATCTGCAGCACATCTAACTCTTGTTGCCCAGTAAGTAAGAGCTGGGCAGGGAGGGCTCAGGTTCTTGTGCCATTTAATCATGTCTGATCTTACAGCCCAGTGAAATGTTTATGGAGGGCCATTTATTAGATATGTTTTCCCTCTATGTGCTCAGAGGAACTTCCTGAATTTACCTCTGTGCACACTCAGTTGAATCATTCCTCCGGACAAGTTTCAGCCCTAGATTAATAGCAACTTGAGTCCAAATACGATTCACTCTGTTGACTGGATGCTGAAAGTCTGGTATTCTCTTGCCTAGACAAGGGCAGCTATTTTTATCTTTCTTAAATTAAAGAAACAGTGAGTAAGGGAAAGGAAATAATGTACAATGAATGGCAGTCAGGAGTTACTTGTGTAATGAACAATGTTTTTGCAATGCTTCCATGACACTGGGACTAAAATCCAGACACCAAAGAGAAAGTGGCTGAAAGGGGATGCCAGTACAACCTACCCATATGGAGTGGTCCCATCTGGTCCTCATCCCTCACACCTCAGGATTTGTCAGTCATGACATGGTTTCATTTTCTCCATCCTGCAGTGATGCAACATCTCTATGTCATGGTGGGAACTGAGGCACAGGCTAGATGAAATGTCTTGCCCTGTGGTTAGTGGGAGGCAGTCTCCAAGTCATTTATAATGTTTTCTTCACTTCCACTGGGCACATTCCCCCAGTGATTTTTTTTAATTTGTTTTTTTGCAGGGTAGAAGGAGGTTCCCTCATGTGCCCTAGTATCTCTAAGGGACACAGACACCCATTTTGTTTGGTCTCTGTACTGCTGTTTCCCAGAGGCTAAATATTTGTCCATGCCCTGTTCTTTACATTCGTCCCTGAATATCTGTTACCACTTACTCTCACATCCAAAATACTGCACTGCTTGGACATTTGGTCTTATCTAATGTGGCATTCATGTTCTTATGAGAATTGGGCACTTCTCTGTTTTTCATTGTGGTCTCCACTGAGCAGGTAGCACACAAAACGACCCCAGAAAATTTGGTGTCGGTGTCTCTCAGACATTTTCTTTTCCATGCAGTTCTACCTCCAGCAGGGGTTGGTGGTTGACTGTGTTCTCTACCACTTCCCCAAAAGGTTTTTACCAGATATCTATTTTGTGTTCAACAAAGAACTACTTTTCCCAGTAGTGTAAATAGGGTTTGTGCAAGCAAAACATGTCAGATTCAGGAATCCTGATTATTTTTAATGGCCCAAGAAGCTGCTACCATCACAGAACCTGAACTTTCAAACCAGCTTGAAAAAGTTTAACCCTAATTGTTGCTTTGATCCCTCTTGGTTGTGGGTGAGAAGATGGCTCCTGAGCAGTTGCCAGGAGATGGGATAGGTGTCTGGCATGGAAGAGGGCAGCAGAAAGGAGCAGAGCCACATTGCAGAGCCAAGATGGTACAGTAATGGCCTTTTGACAGGGATGTGGTTTCCAGAATGTCTCTCTATTTCTGGCAGAAGATGTCAGGGCCAATGAATCCTGGAAGCTCGCAAGTGCAAGTCTGGGTATGTTCTGTCTACGTGTGCCAGCTCTGCTGAAGGAAAAATGACTGCCACACCACTGTCCCATCCCTCAGCAGCTATTTGGCAACCTCACCCCTACATAAACACAGCAGCTGGCTTGCCTGCTATCTGCTGACCCTTTTCTTTTCCTCAACCCTTATGCCCTGAATGGATCAATTTTTGGAATTTACAAAGAGTCGGATGTATAGGTGAGAACTGAATGTGGATGAAAAACTACTGGAAAAATGGGTGGAGGTTGCTGGGAAGCAGCATTATTTATCCCCCATGGCTAGTGTCAGGTCAAGTAGCACCTCTCCTGGCTCCCTTGCAGTCCTTCGAGCCCCTGCTGAATCTAATGCTTGTTCAAGGTCACCTGGCCACTTTTGGCTCCTGGCTCTGTGCCTCAGCCCCTTGATGGGCGTGTTCTGCAGCATGATCAGCCAGGAAAGAAGGGGCAAACCTCACTTGCTGGCACAAGTATTTTTGTACAGTTCAGACCCTCTCTCTTTCACCCATCAACACTCTTGGATCCACCAGTTTCTTTGACAACGTCCTTGGCTCCAAGCAGTTTCAGGGGCTGGGCAAAGTCAGAATTTTATTTTGGTGCATCTCTCACCTTGAAAAGTGTTACAAAAACATGAAGTCACTGCTAGAAAGGGTTGGAAGTTTTATTTCGCGCTTTTTTTTATGTCACAAAAGACAAATATATTCAAACTGTAATTGTTTGTGGTAAATGGGATGGTTTTAACAAATTTTCCAGCTTACAAAATCGTTACAACTCTTCTAAACCAATTTTTTTCTTTATTTTCTTTTTTTCTTTAATGTTTAGAGGTTTGGATATTTTCTACATTGAAATAACATTTCATTTTTAAATTTAATTTATAGTAGAAGAAAGACATTAAATAGCAAGGAAAAGTCCGAATCAAATATTTCAAAATTATTTTTATCTGTACCAATTTTTGTTTACCCTTGCTTTGTTTTTTGTTGTTTTTTGTGGTTTTTTTTTTGCTCATGGTCTGTGAACAGTTCTGAGACTTCATTCCAGTTTTCTTTCTGATGTGGAGAGGAACATCAACTGAAGTTTTGAAAACTTTTATAAGAAAGGGAAAGTCTTCCCTGCCAAGCTCTAGCTACAGCTTGGGTATGTCTGAAAACACTGACTGTCAAAAGCTGTGATCTGATTTTACCAGGAAGGGCTTTCTTATGTTGTCACACCCCTGTGTAGCCTCTGCAGAGTGAGTAACAGGGAGCTATTCCTGACAGGTTCCACCTGCATGAGCTCTTAAACTTTTCTAAAATAGAGTATATCATGTTTTGGGGATGGAGATCTGTTAAGATGCTTGGAGACAGCCAGCAGGATTTGTAAACAGAATTATGTGAGACAGCAGTCAATGAATAAGAATAATGACATTAGGAAAGGATTGGGAAATAAATTAGGGATGACTCAGTGTGAAGGTACACAGCAAACAATCACCCATCACTGACAGAAAATGCACAGGAGAGCTTTGAAGGAGAATATTATCTCTAGTAGAGACTCCAGCTTCTAGAGGTTTGCAGCTCAGGGACTCCTTGAGCAAGGAGCTTCATCCCTTTGTTTAAAGGCATGGCTAGGGTATCTTGAAATACAGTGTGAATACAGATAAAAATCTAATAATTGTGACTTTTTCTAAGTCAAGTGGAACTGCTGACTGGAGTTGATGGAAAAGATCCTGTGGCACCTTGTTCGTTAAAGCATCTTTCTTTTCCCCACATTTCATTTATCCATGGTTTGATTTCTAGAACAATCATGCCAGTCCTGTGTTTTTGACTTTTACTTTTACCTGATTTTTTTTTTTTTTTAGTAAGCCTTCACCCTTTCTTCCAAAGAAGTTTCCATTAAAAAAAGAAAAAGTTAAGCTGAAATTTAAATCTTTTATTCCACCCCACTTTTAACCTTATCTCTCTCCCCAGCAGAGTAGTTAATTGGAGAGAGGAAGCACTGGGTGGCTTTGACCCTGAAGAGCATCATCTACTCTTTCTTCTCCTGCACATAAATCTCACTGGTGCACCTTGCCCTTTGCAGCATGATAAGATTGAGTGACCAGCACGCACTCAGCAGAGATGAGGAGGGTGTAAGTACAGATAGTTTCCAAATGACCCTAGAGAAGTGTACAAATCATATTGCTAACAAACACACTCTACATGGCAGGGATCCAGGGCCCTGCAATTAGATGTGAGTATTACAGTTGGCTTCAAAACACTATAGAAACAAGAAATTGCTGTCTTTTGGGGAATTAGAGCATCTTTTTATTGGATGTGAGGAGAGCAGATTGGTGGCAGACTCACTGTATGTTTTTGTATTCCAGGCAGTTTGCCTGCTCGAGAGGAAGCTATTTATTGATCTCTGACTGTGAGGGTTAATAAATCTCTGTTCAGACTGGTTCAAACTCTGGCCAGGTCAGTCTGAGGCAGATGATAACTGCTTCTTAACCAGCGGCACTCTCTGAAGCTGCCCTGGTCTGGTCTGCAATAAGAAACCAGGGGTTTCTTGATCTTGCCTCAAGCCTCTAGCACTCAGGTAGTTCGGATTTAATTCACATGAGTTCTTTTTCTTATTGCATGGCATTGAGGCCAACAGCATTTTTTCCCATCTCTTTTCATATCCCATTATACATCTGTGCCACCTTTGATGGGGGTGAATGTCTGCTAGGCAGACAGGCTGGTTTCATTATCCCGTCTCCTCCCCTTGCCTCCTGAAGGACGTCTTCATTAGAGATCTCTGTGTGTGGAAATCAGCTTATGATCCTCACAATATGTGAAAGCCCCCTGGAAGGATTTTATGAGAGGTCACACGCTGGAGCCTGCCTGTCACTGCCCACCCGGGGGTGGCCACCCCACACTGCTGCCTCCCTGGGACTCGCCCTTTGATTCCTCACCCTGAGCAGCGAATGCCTCTGCTTCAATAGTCCTAATTTCCAATTGTCTCCAGGAGTTTTGGAAGTCTCTCTATCACACCCTGAACAAATATGCCTTTTTTTTTTTTTCTTTTTTATTTGTTCTTCTGAACTCTCTGCTGAATAATCGGTTCTTTTCCCCACTTCCATGTTTCTGCTCTAATCAAGGACAGATTATTTTGAAAATAGATTGGTCTTCCCACCCCCCAATGTGTGTATGTCTTTTTTTTTTTTAATAATTTCCTAGAACTGGTGGAGTTGGCTGGCCCTAGGGTCTCTTCTGCTGTAGGAGGGTTAAAGGGAGAGCTGGGTGGCCAGTTTGCTTTCAAATTTAACTATTTCATAATTTTCAGAGAAAACCCTTTCCCCTACTCCCCTTCCTTCAGAGGGTCAATCTGATGTGGTGTAGGAACCCCCACTGAAACCTGTCAGCAGTTTTGGCCTCAGGTAATGCCTCCTACCATCTGTGTTGAGCAGCCCTGAACTATGGGTTGATCCTGAGAGGTGCTGGATGCCTGTTGGATGCTGAGTGCCCTTGGTAATCACTGGAAATGCCAGGACTTGAGACAGGGATCCTTTTCTCCAGGACTGTAAGCACACCCTGAAGTGTGGAAGCTCTTGATGTTGAGTTTCATAATTGAGGATATTGCATTCCCTGGACTTCTCCATTCCCTGGCCTCCTACTGGGTGTGGGAAGCACCAATTCCCACCTTCCCACAAGGGTGCTGGATGCCTGGCAGTGGAACAGCAGGGCCAGATGCAGTCTCACATCTAGGGGAAGGTGAACCTTGCATCCAGAGGAAGGTGAACTTCTGCAAAACCTGAGGAGGGCACTAGAGAAGTGCAGAAATGTCAAGATGTGGACTCAGGCAGTGCATGTGCCTGCCATCTGCAGAGCCCACCGCCTCTTCTGCTGGCCTTTTCCTGGGAGGGTGAGGTGAAGAGGCAGGGGGGAAAAGGGTTCTCAGGCAATTTTTTATGTTGTGGAGCAGCTAAGGTCTTATCAACACTTTCCTCCCCATCTAATCTGTGATTATTGAGCCTTCACGTGTACACAGTGGTTGTGTGTGCATATAAAAATATATGGCTGTATAATTAGAACCAGCCAAGAATATTTGGCTGAAATGGTGGTGAAGAGGGGGGGGATACAGGGGGTGTCCAAATATACTGATTCATTGGAGCCAGAACTCTTCATGGAAAGTGTCAGGTTTGATGAATTTCCCATTAAAAGAAAAAAAGAAAAAAAAAAGTTTTGACATATTTTAAACATTCCAATGCAGCGTTTTTAAACCATCACCTCCCAGCCTCATTTTTTTTCTGCTTGCAGAGGTTTTTGGTATCATTCTGAATCAGGCAGAATAGGGATTTGAAATGTGGCCAATGTCCTAAACATTAGCTAAACAGCATCAGTCTGTCTCTTTCTTTCTTTTCCACCAAGAAAAGCTTCCTTTTAAAACTGACTGAAGCTGAAATGGTCCACAGGGATATGTCATCTTTAGCCAAAGAGTATATTTGACTAGATGAAGTGATAGCCACCTCTAATTAGAATGTTTCCATTGTCTCTGTAGTTTAGAGAATCTTCCAACCTCCAAGATGCACCTACCATCCTACTCTATAGCAGCTTTTTGACTGAGTCCCTTAACTGTGCTGGTTTTTCCTTGCTCTCCTCATTTGCCCATATCCTTCCATCTTCCCAGAAAGGCTCCCTGCTCCCTCTCTGGTGCTGCAGAGCCTCAGCCTTGCCACAGTAACAGGAGCTCAAGGGGATGGCATCGCTGGCAGAGGCAGAGACTGCCATACATCAAGGCTGGGTGTGAAACCCACACAGTTCAGAGAGGCTCTGAGGAACTGGGACTCACCTGTTGAGGATCTAAGCCATTATTAGAACCACAGCCATCAGGGGAGTTGGCCTGAGGGCCACCTGGCCAATACTTTTGCCCAAACTATTATTCATGCTTGTCTAGGTAGAAAGTCCTTGCACTGGAGCCCAGATCCTCAAAGGTTTGGTTTGACCAGAGAATCAAATACCTAAAATACCTTTGAGGATTGCACCTTTAGTCACTACATGGACAGCCAGTATTAAATCCATTCTGGAGAACTTATAAATGCTTCTTAATAAAACTTTCAAGCTGTACTCTGACCCTGACTGGCTTTGTCCTGGCGACACTGAGCACCTCAGCTCACCTCCTTGCTCTCCTTTCCCCATGCAGCAATTTCTCTGGGGTCATGGCCACAGCTCTTGCTTCCTCCTAGCCCTTGAGCAAAGCAGTCACCTGAGCCAGTGTTTTAGTAGGTCACTGTGGCTTAGGCTAAGCAGAGGTTGGCAGCTGAACCAAAAGGCAATGTAAATTTATGTGTCTGTTCACATTTAAATTATACATATATATACACTTATAGGGCTATCTATTTAATTATACGTATTATTTTCATGCTGGTGTTCCAATACCTTGAACTAGTTCAAAGCCAGGCTGAAGAGCTGGGGAGAAAGGACCCATTCCCTGTGTTGTTTCCTGCATTTGGAGCAGGTGTTGGTACATTTGGGAGCAGTGGGAGGGACACTCAACATCTCTGTTTCCTTCCTTGGACATTGGAAAAGAATTACTCCTGTGGGTCATATAGGAGCTGCCCTCTGCGAAGTTTCCTGTACTTTCCTTGCCGCCATCAGGTAGAATCTCTAGAACTCCAGATTTAATTCAGCTTGAATATATATTATTGTCCTTTTTTTTTTCTTTTCTGTGCCACCCATGTCACCTTCAAAGGCTATTTATCTCCCCATGTTCTTTTGCATTAGTTACAAAGGGCAATTTTGTTAGATATGGTGAATAGAAGCAGAAAATAATGCAAGCAAGAAATGATGAACTGTTAAAAGGTAATTACACTGTAAAGTATTCAAATGTTAATGGAAAACTCATAAATGTTGACAACACTTCACAATCTTGGGGGTATTTGAGATCCCAAAGTTTGAATTTATCTATTTTATATTGTGGCAAACTCAAATCTAAGCCCAGACAGAGGTCTGAGGACTCATCTGGTACCATCTGAACTGAGAGCAAATCCAAGTGCTGCCATACTGGGAATCATTCCCGGGGGGGTGCCTGACTGAGCCCAGCAGAGCAGAGCTTGGCCCACTGACATGCAGACAGTGGTGATGCCTCCAGGGGAGCCTGGCCACCAAACCTCTGCTGGTCCCACAGCCCAAAAGAGCTCAGCATTGCAATGCCAGCTAATTGTGCCTCCATACAGGAGTTAGATTCAATGTCCCTTAATCACTATAATATTCTGTCCTTCTGTGATATATCATTTCTGTGTTTCTGTGATACATCCCCCAAAACACCATCAGTCTCTGACCTACTTTGTCTCCAACAAAACCTTTTCTAGTCTTATTTTTCCTGCTCTTTGCCCTGGTTTTCAGCTTGCTTTCCATGCCATGCCTCTGCATGTGCATTCAAGGCTTATACAGCTTTTATTGACATTTTCTTGTAAATATGGGTTTGGGCTGCAACCCACCCATTGCACATTCAAAGGGTGCTAGATTGACAAGTCTCTCCAAACCAACAGAAAAATCAGCTGCACGCTACTCTTTTCTTTTCTTCTCCAGGGATCTGCTTGGGTTCCCTCTTGTGCTGTGCCAGTGCTCAGGCTTGCCTGTTCTCCATGGACATTTAGGGGAGCTTTAAGGCTTCCCTGCATTGATTTTTATGTCCCATGAGCTGTGGGAGGCAGAAGGCTGTCAAAGCACTACATCTTACAGTGGGGATGCACGGGGCTGCCCTGGGGCTCTCCAGTGAGATGCCTGGTGGGGCTGGCTGTGCTAGGGGCTGTGCAGCCCTGCTGTTGGCATGCATGCAGCCACACCAAAGAAAACACTGCAGCCAGCTCTGTCTCCAGAGCAGGAGAGCATCCCCTGAGCCAGCAGAGGCAGCAGCTCACATCTGTTCAGGCAGCCACACGAGCTGCACAGCCTCAACACTGCTGCTTCTCATTTATTCACCTGCCTTTTTTTTCTTTTTCCCCCTCCACCCTCCTGCAGACGGATTTCCCTCAGACAGGACCTCCCTGCAGCCGTCTCTGCTCGTGTTGTTCCCTCTGCTGAGTTCTAGGCCCTGCATAGGGGTGGGCTGGTGGCTGAGTTTGCCTGAAGGGTATTGCTTTGTACCTACCAGATGTGCTGAATTTCTCACTCTGGCTCCCTCTGAGCAGCCCCCTGCTTCCTATTGACCTTGCTGTAATTTAGATTCTCAGTCTTTTGCCAGTCCTTGCAGCTGATTTATTCTTCTGGTGTTTAATGTTGGATTTGCCTCTTTGGAGAAAGGTTATAACCACCCTGGAAATACTTGAAGAGCTGAGCCTCTCTCTTTTTTGTTATTTTTTTTTCTCACTCCTTGACAGCAAGCTCCTGTTATGGTATATGGTAGCCTGCAGTTCCCCAGCTAGCAAATTCTCTGCTGGTCAGGTCTCTGTGAGCATTTGCATTCTATCATTAAGCCTTTAGAGATCTTGCCAGCCACTGGTTTGGCATCCAGTCATTCTCAGCAGGACTGGTTGCCTGTATCCTGTCTTTAGCTAATGCTCTGTCAACCACAGGGGAAACTCAGCCAACAAGATCTCTATCAGCCTTTCAAGGACCAACCGTTTTGCCATGTGGACTGGAGTCGTATGCTCTAGCCTGATATATTTATTAAAGAGCTCTGCCAATCAGCAGACCTTGTCAAAAATAATGTTTCCCCTTATCCTCTCCCTCCTTCCTGGAAAATGTTGATGTGAGTGACAAAATGTTTGTTTTCATTGACTTATTCCATGGAAATTTACAGGTTCTGTTGGAAAATGAAAGATACATTTTCAGCTGCTGAAGATCTTTCACTTAAAGGCTTTTCAGATTTCCAATAGAAAAAAAAGAATTGAAAATTTTCAAGGAAAGGCACTAATCACTTGTTAACATGTGGATTTCACTGAATCTCAACTTTCCAGCAAGACTGCTCTTTGCTCTAGGTTCACTAGCGATTGAATGGTTTTTCTGTCCAGAGGTGCTCTTGTGGGATGATGCCGTGGCACACATTGCCACCTGCTCTTCTGGGCAGTGGTGGCTACCTCTTACCACCCCCATTATTGTCCTGCATTGCTGGGTGACTTGACACATACAAAAATGATCTTTTTTCTTGATGGAGTCTGCTGGCTGTCTGATCATCTAGATGGTTTTCAAGCTTTGTTTCAGAAGGAGTGTTTTTGGTTTGGAAGACAGATGTAATTGTACGGCTTAAATTCTTCTTTGTGTGACAAAGATCTTGATCTTTCTTCCTGTGTGGACTAGGTGTAGTCATATAAGCTATAACCAGAGTCTTCTTCATTCCTTTGTGTTTGGGAGATCATGTCTGAGGGGAGGGGGAACTGTCCTAGACACTTCAGACCCAAGACAGGGGGTTTCACTTCACTTAGTCTTTAGATGTGTAGAAATCTGTGACAAAACCAAGGAGTTCACACAAGTGTCTTGCATTTTGATGACTACATGATCCTCTCTTGCTCATCTGAACACATCTGTTCCTGCCTTCCCCTCCCATCAGATATTTACCTACTCTTAACCTTCCAGACCTAAAAACATACATGGGATCATGTCTTTGTTTCTATCCAGGCCATGGGCTTCCTACGTTATGGACCAGAAAGTGAGGCATTGCATCACATCCAGCTCATTAGGCTCTGCTTTGCTGTACAAGCATGAGGGAAGGTGGAGAGGGTTGACCAAATAAAGCCTGGAGCTGCTCCATTAGTGAGATGTGTTCACAAAGCCACTGTGATCACCAGAATTAAGCTTTAAAGTACTTTGAGCAAATACTGTATTAGCTGAGCTCTGAGAATTGCTCTGTGTGTGTGTGTGCGTGTGTGTGCAGAAACACACGTTTGTGTTTTGGCCAGATGTTCTCAAGCTCAGCCTCCTTGAGCTTGGCAGAGAGCTCTTTCCAGAAACTTGGACTTGTGACTTCAGTGCCTAGTGGATTCTTTTGAGCTGGCCTCCAGTTTGTCTGGCACATACCAGCTGGCCATTTAACCACAGCTGAATTGGTAGGAGAAAGCTTTGGAAACCAAAGAGCCTTGCCCATCCTTGTTGGCTGGGGGAGATGAATCTCTCCCTCTTGCCTGCCCTGGAGGTGCTGTCACTCTGACACCTCAGTTGTACTGCATAAAAAATTACCAAACAGCTGGTAGGGCAAACACAGGAAGAGTGGGTTTTCCTTTGGGGAATGCAGCTCTGTCAAAACTCCAGATATCTTGAAATATTTTTAGTATGAAAGGTGCTATTCTTAAAATCCTGAAACAACTTTTTAAAATGTGGTGTAATAGATTATATGAAATACATATAAGTCCAACTAGTCTTGTCCAGATTAAAAAAAAAAAAAAAAAAGGTGTCTTTTTTATCATAAAGAATTTGGTCATATTCAGGTTTTATACTGGCTTTGAAGAGAAAACTCTTCTGATCTTGAATGAGTCCAAATTACAGTGCCTCACTTTTTTTGTGAAACAAAATACTGTTTCACAGTGAAACTTAATGGGAAGATTTTTCTTTAGGATCAAACCCTATTTATGCTGCACAACCGAATCATTCAGTTGGAGTTCTCTTACAAAAGCCTCAGTCCCTCACCTGGAAAACAGGAAAATCCCCATGTAATTCATGTGACTGATCATGAAACATGCTTATTGAGTCAAGCATGATAGCAATGAGGAAAAGGAACGACCCTGTGGGTAGGGCAACGGTCTTGGACATGAGATCCGGGTTCCCTGTTCCCTGCAAGCCATGGCCCCATCACCTGAGGTCATCCCTGTTAGACAGCATTTATGGCTCTGGCAGTGGCTCCCGCTGTGCCATTAGGACCGATCGAGTGCACGGTGTGCGCAAAGCCCCAGCCTGATGACGAAGGTGGCCCGAAGTGATGAAGGTGATTTGGTGCTAGGTATCAGCTCCTTGATTATAAGGAAACATGCAAAACTTTTTCCTCTTGGCTTCTCTTACGTTGCATTTTCCTCTTGGCTCCTTGAGGGGAGCCAGAAAAAGGGCACAGTTAGAAGTCTGCTGGAAGCTCAGCAGTCGAGGGGCTGGTGGCACACAAGACCTGACAACTTGGGAGTGAATAGGAGTAAACCCAGCAAAGGTTAGGTGAGGCCAGCGAGCTTTATTTTTGAAGCGGCACAGAGAGAGAGAGGGAAGAAAGGAAGGAGGAAACAGCTGTAAGGACATTTTTGTTGCTGACTGGTCCAAAGGAATGTGTATAAACAGCTTTAGATGTATTTTCCTGAGCATGCTAAGTGTATTTACTCCCTGCTCTAATTGGTCCTGCCTGAAGTTAGCCAGGACTAAGAGCTCCCATGGGAAGTACGCCTCACTGACTCAAACTGCAGACTGACTGGTGTTCACAGTGCAACCTGTGTTTGTGATGGCTCCTGAGCTGTCCTTTCTCACAGCCTCCTGCCGGAGTGCCCAGGGCCAGGGCAGATTTGGCCCTGCCCAAGGGTGCCCAGGCCAGGTGGCTTCACTGCAGGGCAGCAGCAGGGCCTGGCTGGCAGCAGTGCTGCATCTGGCAGCACAGGAATAAAGGGCTGCATCTCCCTCCCGGGAAGGCTGGTCCACATGGCTGAGGCAGAGGATGCTTGAATTTATTTCATGAGCTGGCTGCAGCTCAATTCTTCACTCAATCCAAGCAAGTTGTGGGCAAAGGCTCCATGAGCAAGAGTGTTTTCCTGATGTGTGCATTGCCATGCAGGCGCCAACAACCAAAGGCATTTTTTTGCACGTGCAAACGCCCCTGGATGCACACAAAGTGTTTGTTCCCAGTAAAACCCAGACGGCCACTTTTTCTGAAGAAAGTGCAAGCAGTCAGCAAAAAAGGGGGGGAAGCATAAACCAGTTTCTCATTGCAAAATGTCATTTTGATGGAACTGACATTTTTAGCAAAGCCAGTATAAATTTCAATGTTTTGTTTTGTTTGTTTTAAAAAAACAAACACAGAAAATGTCCAAATATGTAATATTGACATTTTCAGAACCAAATGTTTTCCTATTCCTTCCTAGCACAGTTCTTAAAATTTGAGTTAACTTTTTCTTAAAAATACTACAAAGAGACCGAAGGAAAAAGAAGGTTTAAGTTCTTCTGAAGTACGTGGGCTTTCCACAAATATTATCTTTTCATTCTGACTCTACACTTGAGCCCATCCATCAAAGTGAAAATGAGATGCCCTCTTTTGGGAAATGCATGTTTTACTCCACTATCTAAGCCAGTTAGTTGTGAAAATGTTTCCAAAGAGCCCTGCCCACGTCTGGTGATCTTTTGGGATGCTGGCATCCTCCAGCCAGCAGACACCTGTAAAATGCATCCTTGGCAGGGTCCCAGCACGACTGCCCTTCCTGTGCAGGGAGCGTCAAGGCAGCAGCAGGTTACAATCTAGGCTATCACCTTGTCCAAAAGAAAGATAAACCAAAAATCTCTTCCAGCTGCTCGATTTCTAAAAATTGCTTTCCCTGAAGGTGCTTGAGGGCAAGAAATGTTGAGGAAGGGAGATATTTGAAGCGGGGGGGGAAGTTCCTGGGTGTATAATGATACAAAAGTAGGATGTAGGAGCTGCCACTGCCTTGCTGGTTGCCAAGCCGTGGAGCCAGCAGAAGTTGTTGACAGGAAGGGAAGCACTGGTGTGGTTCTGACAGTTTTTAAGCACTGTGTAAACACTGGAGATAAGGATTGATTATGACTGCAATTCTCCTTCATCCATTATACTGCTTTGGATCTACAAAGAGAACCCAGAGTGAGTGAAAAAAATGAGCAGTGGGTTTGAGTCTGGTGACCTTGCATGCTGAGTTGGGCTCGGGATCTCCAGCAGGGTTTGTTTCATAAACATGCTGAACCTCTGGTTTCCCTTCTCTTTCACTTCCACCTTTCCTTCAAAGCTCTCTTTCCTTCAGTGTTTCCCAAATCCCACCAGCCTCTGATGTGTTGGACACAGCTCTCAGGACCTGGCAGCAGAGCCTCCCCAGGAGGATGCCAGTCACACCTGTCATTCAGAAAAAGATATTGTCCACAAATTTACCAGGATCACTGAAGTGAACCAGTAGCAGAGGAGAGATGGAAAAAACCATCCCCCAGAAGAGACCAGATTGCTCCCAGAAGGAAAGCTGACCTTCAGGGAGTGCAGTGGGTCAAGCACCAACAACATGCGGTGTCATACACATACCAATTCTCCAGGAGTTTTCCAAGAGCATTTCCAGTTTCCAGGAGGTTTTCCAGTTTTTATCTCATATAGAAGTTGATGCTCTGAGCCCCAAAGACCTCCTATTCAGTCCCTCAAGACATGGGCTTACTGCTCATGGCCCAAAAATTCTCAGATTTTACAGCTGGCTGGAGGGGTTATGAAAACCTGGAGTAAGTCCAGTCTGTTTTTGATTTCTTTTTCCTTGAGCCTTTCTTCCATGGCTCTTTCTTTATCTTGCTATCCATCCCAGGACATCTCTCTTCCCCTTCTCGTGTGGCCCCACACCAGAACCAACTCCACTCTTCCCTGAGTGTCCCAGTTAGGAAGCAAAGAGGTAACTACGTGCCAGCTAGTACCTTCTTATCTAGTCACAGTATGTTCTCCTAAGGGAATATTTGGCCTGGGACTGTGTGTGTGTGTGTGTATGTGTGTGTTTTATATGCTTTATTTTTATCACAGAAGGGATAGTACATTATGTCTTCAGTCCAGGAGGTTACACACTAGATAAGAGACAGACAGATATACTACAACTGCTCCATCCTGTGGAGTTGTGTTCCTGAGATAGCCCTGGGAATGTAACAGGTAAACTGTTTCCAACCCCCACATTTGGGCAGTGGATTTTGTGTCAACAAATCCAGATCCAAGCAGAGATTTCAATGTTGATGGTCCCGCAGACAGAGAATAAAGTCCACAGTGCTTCTCCCATTTTTGCCACACTTGTACCTTCTCATAGGTCTCAGTTTCTCATTGCCCCCATCCTATCCATCCTCATTTGGCTTCATTCTCATCCCCCCTGTCCATCCCCAGTCTGGGTGTGTTGTGTGGTTCAGTGATCCCCTTGGGCTCCTCCAAGAATACATCAAGATTCAAAAGGAAATGGGGGATAGGTGTGTTTAGGCAACAGTGGTGTCAATGACCTTATAGTAGCACCTGTTAACCAGAGTTGGGAAAGGAAATGAAACAAAAAAAGGTATTTTGGTATTAAAAGCTAGAATCGGAGGTGGTTTATCTGTGCCTACTTCTTGCATCTTTCTTGAAAGATGCACCTGGGCTAATTATAATGCTAGAGACTGTATACTAGTTTTTAAAGGATTAAGGGTGAGCCACAATAGTGGGTGATCCCCTCTACAGTGATCCCTTTTTATTCTATCGTTTCAATTACAGTGTTCTTGGCAGTGAGTCACAGCTCTGGCAGGCTCCAGTGGGCATCCAGGGTGTGATTCACAAGCACCTTCACTCCTCACAAAGCTAGGGCACACAGCCACTTCCACGAAGCTATTCAGCAAGGGAGGTGTTGCAGAGCCTTTGGGTCATCCTACAGATTCCTGCCCTCCTTCTCCTCCCCTGCAAGGCCTTTGTCTTATGCTGTGAAGGTTAACAGCATGTTGCAGCATCATGGTGCTCCTTTGGCGATGGTGATGCTGGGTTTATTTTCTCAGGAGAAACAGATAAAGGTGGCACCAGCTACTACCCAACACTAAAGCTAAATTAGTAAATTTATTGTTCTTTCAAACCTGAGAGGCTGTTTTGGATTTTGATCCAAAGCTTATCAGAGCTGTGACCTTTGTATCAGCCTGACAATGAGCAATTGCAGCCGTGCTGCCCCAGCATCCATCAAATGCAAGGATTTAGTGGCTTGACTGGCATTGCAGAGATAAAAGTCACTGTACCTAAACAGCATCACGAGATGGATGTCTCCCAGTTGGAAAATACTGTCTTAACTTAGGCTTTAGTTTCTGGGTGTTTCTGTGAGAGTGTCATCCCAGTGTCTGCATCCTTTACAAGTATTATGCAGACTTTAACGAATGTATCTTTGTGGCTTACCTGTGAGATAAGAGCAAACTGTCATCCTAATTCCAGAGTGAGGGAAATAAGGCACCAAGAGATTATCAGCAAAGTATAACCACTCCTCGTGCTACCTAGCAAGAACCATATAAATTTCAATTTTCCTGATTAGCTTTTTTGTAGCTCTTTACGCACATTCAGCATGGCTCTGGCTGACCCCAGGTCCAGTCCCAAAGGCTGACAACCTTCCCACATACAATCTCTCATGTCTTGCACTTGGCAACTCGAAATGAGACATAGGCAACATACGTCTCAAAGCTCTAACTCCCCAACCTGTGAGGCCTTGTCATTGCCTTTTTGGTGTCCTGATGCTTCTGTTCATGCCACAGATATACAGTATATGCTGAAGTTTAAAGTAAAGCTGACATCACCCCCGCAGTGATATTTTCAGACTCCTGTGGTAAGGCTAATTAGGCCATTACACTGTCTTGCAAGATTTATATATCAAAGGAATATATGAAACAAATATCAGAATAAGTTGTACCTATATCTTGCTCACCTTCCACAAAACTCCACACTGGTTGTTCCAGAGCTACTCATGCAATACAACTGGGGGGCAATGTGTTTTGTCTTCTCAAGGTTTTAGATGAGGAAAACCAGAGCTGCTGGAGCCCAAGTCAGCAAAATCCATGTAGTTCTTACAGCCTTCTGCATGTGTCCTCAGTCTCAGCCATCTGCTGGGAGTTTGCAGGTTGAGGAGATGGGACAGGAGGATGGTCCCTGCCTCATCACAATGCTGGGTCCAGTTGAACTTCTCTGCAATAGCTAAACTTCTACTTGAGCCCTTTAGCAGCTCCTCACCTCCACCTCCAGGAAACATGGACAGAAGGGACAGATTTGTTTTTGATTTTTCCTTCCTACCAAAGTCCCCCTTTCTGGTTCAGCTTTTGGCACAGCTTTTCACTGGCTGATGATCAGCTTGGACACTAGAGCACTTTCAAGGTACAAATGAAATTCTGAGCAATGACTTCTGCTACTCTTAATGCCTGGCAGCTAGTCAGAAGCTTCTCCCAGGTCCCCCAGCTTCCCAAAGACCCTCCTCACCCACTGTGAGATTCCCTGTGACCAGCTCCCACTGTATGGCAGGGCTTTGCTGGGGCAGCACTGCAGAGCTGGCAAACCCACAGTCCAGGTAAGCCTTTCTCCTGCAGCATTTTACAGCTCTGAGACTGGTAAAGCTTGCACATTCCTGAGGCTGAGCATCTCATAGTGGTTTTGGGAACAGGTTATTCTGCCTCCCCCTAGCTTGCTTTTCTATTTTCAGGTCTCACAGCTGCTCTGCATGGCCAGTAGGAGGGCTGGGGTCTGCTTCTTCCAGTGTATATGGTGGGTCCCTGCTCTGCTATACAAGCAATAATTTATTGCTCTCTTTGGTGAGGAGAGACTGGCTGTATGCCTGGGCAGTGGGGCTGGGACCCAGTGGGTGCTCCTGCCAGCCAGAGTGTCAGGCAAGGTAGCAGAAATGCTTTAGTTCCAGCTAAGTGGTGTTGGAAATGTGTTTTCTTTTCATCCTCTTTCTAATTTTGGGCTCTGAACTCAGTACCCAAAACACACATACACCCAAGTGTAAAGTCCAGCAGGCCAAGATACATGTGTCATTATGGGGACTGTACAAACAGGAGCAGGATGGGAGGGAAGAAGAGCCAAACAATGAAGTCTCCCTTCTTTCTGCCCAATATTTCTTGTGATTTTCATGTGTCTGTCCCTGGCTACCCTCAGGCATTTCCATGGCAGGTAGGGTTGAGCTGCACATTCCTTGTTTAAGCCAGACCTCCTCTATCCACTCTATTTGACTGTTTTTCCCCTCTTAAAATTCATTTGTCAGATTTTCCATGATGGAAGACAACACAAAGAGCGTCACTGCAGCTGCAACACAGCACGCTCCTGCCTGTGTCCAGGCTAATGTCACTACACCTCCCATCATCTCTGCAGCACAAAAACAGGACCAGAAGCACAAAAACAGGACCAGAGTCCTACGTGGGGATGGGATGAGGAAACAGCCTACCCACCACAAACACAGCCATCTCTGCCTGAAGGACGTGGCCCCAGGATGGGGTGCAACCAGGCAAGTAAAAAGCCAACAATTCATGAATATTTTGCAGACAGACCTGAAGACATTTTTAAGTTCTAATGGAAAATAATATTTGATACTTTGCAGGTTAGTAATAATGCATTTTATCTATGTGACTTTTTCTGCAAGGCAGGCAATGATACCACATCATTGATGGTGTTCTTTCTACTCTGTCCAATGTCCTTATTTGCACCATTTCCCATTTCTTATCCCAATCACTCATGAATTGCTCACTCATTCAGCCATAATTAAGTGGGCAAGAATACAGATCAGTTGGACCTTGAAAATCAAGGTGTTTTTGTTTAATATATTTTTCACCTGTGAAGTGATATTGGCTGAAAGTGGATGCTTCCACAGCGAGTTTCCTCTCTCACACTTCCCCAAATAAGAGACCCCTGCCCACCATATTTCACCACCTTTTGTGTCTGCACAGGCAGTGGATACTGAACAGAGGCTATATTTGCAGCAGTGCACAAAATATTATATTCCGCACACTAAAAAAAATTAAATTATCACATCCTGAGAAGTTCCCTAAACATTCTTAAAATAGATTTTTCCATCATTTAGGGTCTCATGCAGAACCCTGGCTGATGAGGTTTGGGAATTTGCTGTTAATTTGCTCATTGGGAGGTGTTTTTACAACAGCTTTCAGCACTCATGAGTTTTGTGCTCTTTCTAAAACACTCACTAAACTTCTAACAGCAAACTGCATGAGGAGACAAATGCCCTCTTGGTGGATCCCATTGATCCCCTAAAATCAGCACTAAATCCAGACTCCCCCATGGTCTCTTTCTGTCAATGCGGTGACAAGGCAAGGATCAAAGACGTTCATGTTCCCAGCTATGCCATGACTGACAAGTCCTGGGTTTAGGATAGATCTGAGGGAGTTTTTACCTGTGTATCTCAGGAATGCATCCCTCTGCCTGTGCCAGCCTGCGTGTGAGCCAGCACTGAGTCCTGGCCCTGACGTACACGGAGGAGCAATGCGGCCGGGAGAGTGCTGGGGAATGCTGAGGATGCCACAACAGGAAACACGGAGACATAACATGTCCAAGTGGGGTAACTGAGGTAGACGGAGCAGGAATGCGAGTCTGTGACCCCCGCGGGATTTGGCTGGGACACCGGGGCTTGCTGAGGTCATTCCCCTGTCAGAGGGAGGAAGAGAGACTGCAGCAGGTCTTGCTGTTTTGTGTTTTATCAGAGAGAACCCACTGGCATCAGCAAACATTGTGGTTTGGGAAAAGATGGGCTCCAGCACATTCCCCAGCTCCTGCTCTGTGTCCCAAAGTGCAGCTAGCAGAGGGAGAGAGAGCAAGCGAAAGTTTCCAGGGTGTAGGAGAGGGAGCCACCTGCCAAGGCTTGCCAGGAAGCCAGCAGATGCCAGAGGGTCAGGTTAATTCAGTGTACAGGCTACAGGGCCCTTTTATGAGCTCATTTTTTAATGTGATCAGGAGTTTTCCTTTGAAAGTTTCAGGTTTTTAACTTGAAAATACCACTTTCTCCAAAATAAAACTGTCCATGGAGAAAAAAAAAAA
>VZTT01017575.1:408-64920 GCA_013400855.1 Buphagus erythrorhynchus | reverse complement strand
GCACTCTTTATGGGTTAAAAAGAGTGCAAGTTATTTCATAAATCAAGGTCAAAGGACAATTTCCCTTTTTCATTCTCAAAAGTATTGATATCCAAAGTTGCTTAGAACAGCACCAAGTTTGCTTGAAGCCATACATTGAAAGACTCCACGGGTTCAAAACTGAGATCAGAAGCAAGTATCAGTTCAAGTCTATGAATGTTTCATTGGAACCTGGTTGGAGACTTGCTACTGATGACCTGGCCATGATATTCACCTCCAGACTATCAAAACCTGCACTATAATTTAGAGTCAGCAAGCACCCCAGCTTGACCTGGGGATTTCCCCCCATTTTTCCCCATTTTTCCCCATTNTTTCATTGGAACCTGGTTGGAGACTTGCTACTGATGACCTGGCCATGATATTCACCTCCAGACTATCAAAACCTGCACTATAATTTAGAGTCAGCAAGCACCCCAGCTTGACCTGGGGATTTCCCCAAATATTTTCCTAATGCCAGTGCAAATATTTTACTGCAGTCTTGTAAATACAACCTAATCTAATTTGTTCATAGTATCCTGTATTTGATCATGTCTGTTTTAATATCTCCAGCTTATATGGAAACAAAATTTCAGAGTACTCTGTAATCACCATTGTTTTAATGGAGTAGGTCCAAAAAGCTGGTCTGTGAAAGCAGTTACTTAAGAATTTGGTTCTTTCCTATAGAAAGCGTAAAACTAAAGAAATTTGTAATTGGAAATTATCTCAAGAGATCATTTAATCCATTTCCTTTCAGTGAGGCAGAATCAAGAGCATGCACATCTGGTCCCTACATGCTGACCAAAAGCAATAATGTTGCCTGGCCAGTGGAAAAGATAATTGTCTAGCAACAGTGAAGGTTTTCCATGACCCCAAGCCCCAGTCTCCTTCAGTGGCAATTTTTCTTCTCCTTTCATGGCTCCTTCTTATTTTCCTGTTGTTATTGTATTGCTGGAGAAGTTTTCACAAAATCAAAATCTGTTTGTGCATATGTATTATACATTTTAAGTGAAAACTCATTTTGAAACATCACATAGATTTTTAGATTACTTAGATTTTTCTCATCGGAAGCAAAATGTCACTGAAATTAGCATAAACCAGTAATTTAAAGCATATGGCTGCTGATGTATCAAAACTTCTTGAAGGGGAAAACATAGCCCTCTGGCAGAACATTTCTGAGCACTTTATCATCTGAATTCCTGGGTCTGTGGAAATATTTTGTGCTTATTTGCAAGCACTATTTTTAAAATCTTGATTATTCAAATTCTTTTGTTTATAATTCAAAGTTTTCCTGCTTCTCCCTTTCTGCAAGTGTTTGTGTGATGCTCCAGTGAGAAACATTCAGAGCTGATACATTTTTGTGACAATCTGTGAGCAGTCAGGGGAAATGCCCTGCCTGGTAATTGGTAAACCAGTATTTTCACTTCTTTGAGTTCAGAGGATGGCAAAATGCTGGAAGCTCTCACTCAGTATTATCTAAGTCCTGTGAGTTTTGAATTAGCAGAAGGGTGTTGCAGCCCAAGAGAGCCCATTTTTCCATGAGATTTCAAGTGCACTTTCCCTGGATAGAAATGTATAAGAGTAATTACTTTTGTGTGCTATTATGAAATGGCTTACTTGTTGCTATATCCTTCTCCAGTGGTCAGTTAATAATGTGTTGGTGTTACTAATTCAGGCTTTGGAAGTATGAAGCACTGCCAGACCCCACTGGGTTGCAGCCTGCCCACACCCATAACTGCAGGATAACTCCAGCTTCCCAAAATCCCAGTTTAATGTAAGTCTAGGAAAGGCACTGCCAGCAGGCAGAGGCAAGAGGGTAAGGAAGTGATCTCTGCTGATTGGGCTGGTTGGTGTTAGCCAACACAATCATGGAAATGCAAGAGACTTCGACTGGGCTTACTGGTAAGATCTTTAGGAGGCAACACAGATAGCACTGCCCTGGAGGAAGGAGGTTCAAGAGCCTGTGTTCTTGTCCCCCCAGTCTCCAGGAAAGCCAGAATGCACCTATATGTACAATGATTCTGCACTCCTCATTCTGGTCCCTCTGTCCTCCACAAGCTAAAGCTACCACGATGGATGGCTTCATGCCTCTGCATGCAACTTAGAGATGCGTTTTTAATCCAAAAGTGAATTTTACTTGCATAGCTACAAGATTATATGTTGCACTCAGTTTGCCTGAGATACATTTTTAATGAGGAAAAAGCACCTTAAGTAAATGGGTGAAGAATGTTATCCATCATTTTCCCCAAATCACGATCCATGATTTCCCTCAAACATCTGTCAACCACACAGCAGTTCATTTTCCTAAATCAAATGCTAGACACAGCTAAAGAACAGCAGCATTGCTCAAAGAAAATTAAGCACCCACTGGGCAAATAATATTACTATTTTCAGCAGCACAGAAGTCTTACATTTCTCCAGCTGTTTCCAGAGGTGTGTCCTGGTGCCGCCTCCTCTGCTCACAAAGTGGCAGAGGCCACGCTTTGTATTCCTAGATCAAAAAGAGAGGTTTGAAATGGGCAAATGTGTTTTTCTCAGTTCTTTGAAAGTCCAAAGCTCAGATATCATCTTTCCTGAAATCACATTCAACCTGTTCCAAAGTCCAAGGGCAGAAATGAAAGGATTTAGCTTAATAAAATTCATCTTTATCTGCTTAAGGTATCTCACTAGAGCAGAGCCCAAGTCTGTAAGCTGCACCCAGAACTCCATTCCCATTTTTCTGAGCAATGTAGAGTCACTCTATGAAAGTTTGTGCTCAAAGATCTGCTGTGAAGAATTAAGCAGGATTTTTCTTTCCACAGGCTTTTCATATAAGTAAGAAAATCTATCCTTACTTAATATAAAGAGAAGAAAGCTCCAAGCTGCTAGAGGAGAAGGTGGATTTCCAAGGATTAAAAAAACCCCAAACACACTTCATAATGGCTGAGCTTTAAAGAAAATTGTCTGATCCTTTTTTCCAAGATAACTGTTTTTTTCAGTAACTAGGTTTTAGAAACCTTTTCCTATAGTAAGAAATTCTCATCCATAGTTGGGACCTTTCTCAGAAATGCATATTATACTATCCTGGTCTAAATTTCTTTGTTATTGTCAATAAAAACAGAGTTTCCTTTTCATCAGATGGGTAGTATTAATTGTACAGACTAAGACTTTGGGATGTAATGTTACATGAAGGAGCCTAGAAATAAAAAACTACCATTTCATTCCAAAATTCTTGTTATTTCACATCACCAGGATAAGAAAGATTGCTTTTTTAAATATAAATGCACTTGTATGCAGTTCAGTGAGATGATGGTGGTGCGGGTGTAGATACAGCAACAATAATGTTGTACCTTTATTAAACATTTAGTTTTAGCTGTGAAAAATCCCAACCAGAATAAATGGCAATCTGTTTCTATCTTTTATTTGGTCACTTCGTCCCTAGAAAATTAAACAGAGAAAGCAAAGGGGGTAAACTTATAATACCATGAGTTCTCTTTACTTCCTGTCGTTTATTTCCCATCCTGCTATTCCTTTAGCTCCAGAGCTACAGATGGTGGTTGCACTGTGGAGCTCTTGAAGGCATTGTGTAGGTTTAAGCACCAGACCGTCAGAATCCCAGCTGCTACCTAACAATCAAATCTTGATTTTACTTAGGCTGATTTTTTTCCTCTTCCTAATTATTTTTTCTCCCACTAGAGTGGAGTCAAGTTTACGAAAAATAAATTAAAATAGTATAAAAATGTAGAAGAAGCATAGGTGTTATTACTACCACCATTTTATTCTTCTCCTTAACTTCCCAGTCTGCAGAAGATTCACAGCCTCTACTTGGTGAGGATTATTGGGATGATGAATAAATACTATAAAGTTTATTGCAGTCTTGAAGTCTTCTATGAAATTCATGCGGATTTGCAAACTTTCACTGTACTTTGGCAGCAGTGCTTGATATTTTTCTCAGATACCTTTCCACAGCAGCATTATTTATTTCCTTATACTCACTCATGAGTGATCATTAGGACAAAAATCTTAACGGGGTCTGTTCAGTTTGACCTGATCCACTTGGTGCATTATTTGGTTCCAACCAAAGGATGAAAAATAGCCATTCTTGTGCTCTCATTTCTGTTAAACCACCTGAATACTGAGTTTATGTCATCTTTCTTCTCAGGATGGAATGGTCCCCAGGAACTGTCCCTGCTCTCCATGGGTACTTGTGCACCAGCAAACTCCAGAGGACCCCTGAATCCAGAGATTTCAAGTGCAATCAGCTCTATGTAAGGTGAGATCTCCTTTGCTCTCACTTCCCAGGAGTCCTTGGGAAGGAGACAGTAAATCCAAGTCTGCTCCAACCAGATGCCTGGTGTGGGGAAAGGATCCTGGAACATGCAGTGGAGGCTCTGCCAGTCAAGTGTTGATGTCTCCTTTATCTTCTCTAGAATAAATTAGACCACGGGCTCAGAGAGGACTTACAGCAGTGCTTTAACTAATTTTAACTGGACGGGTGATGGAAATATGGATTATTTACTGTTGTTTTATCCAGCTCAGTTTTTGCCCTGTCCCCACTCTGACCTGCTGTCATGTTTAGTAACATCAACATGCTTGTTTTGCCTTCTGAAAATACGCTTCCTTTATAACTACAAATTGCCAGAGGTCCTGTTTCAGTAGTGAGTTTTGCTGTAGTGCAAGTTATGTGCTGGAGTTCCCAGAGGGTCAGGAAGCAATTCTAATTTTATTGTTTCAATCCAAATAAATATGATAAAGACATACAGAAACCTGTTAGCCAAGAACCTTGAAAACACATTCCTGTACTTGCTTTCTGGTAGAGCCATGACATTGCAGCAAATCTAAGAAGTCCTACCAAATGATAGTTTTTCATTGTGATTAGGTCGAATATCAGAAGAAACCTGTGGCTTTTCAGCCTTTAATGAAACCATAGGTGCTTCTTTGTTTCCCCTTCTTCCCCATATTTTGCTTTTATCAAGGATGGCAAGCCTGGAATGCTTCAGGGTTGTGCTGTGTCCCAGAAATGGCTGTGACTTGGCACTCTGAGGCTGATGGCAAGCCCATGGTTTGCTGAGAATGAGCTTAGTGCTCTTGCTGGGACTGGGAATCACAGACTGGAACTAAGGCAATAGAGCATTCCTGGGTTTAATCCTGGCAGCTTCGGGGAGCCTCCTGCAAAGTGCTTGCTTTTAGTGCTTCTTGGAGGACTTCAAAGAGAATGAGGAGAACTCTGTTTTCACTCAATACCCCTTGTTCATTTTTTCATGTAGGGAAAGGGTCTGTCTTCTGTTTCAGCTTTTAAAATCTGATATGTAAGAGGGACTACATTTCTTTTCTCAGACTGCAAGAGTAAATAATGTATATTATATCTAACTACTGTTTATGCAGTTTCGTGATATGATTTTGCTTGATTTGCTAGTATATTTAAAATATAAAAATAATGATTTCTAAGACTAGTTTAAAAAATATTTTTTAAAAAGCATCTTGTAAGAATTTTTGGGGCACAAGTTCTCTCCCTTTCATTTCAGACATGGACACTTCCGGACCTTCCTCTCACGTGGAACCTTCCCAGAGTTATATTTAGTTTGTGGTCAGTTTTGTTCAATTTTTTGCCTTATCTGTTACAAACTCATGTAAAGCCCAGGCTAATTTAGAGTGTAACATAACCGAGAATTTTGCTTATTCATAACAATTTATTAAGCTGTGCAAAGATAGTGCTATTCTAAAAGTTTTTAGATTATATCTGTTATCTTCTAAAAGAGCAGAAAATGCAAATGGCTCATACAATCAGCTCTATCTGCTTAGACTTGCTAAATCATAGGGAGTCATGGTACAAAACACTCTAAATTTAAGGAACAGTGATGCAAGATGACAATGGAATTGTAAAGCAAGTGCTTAGTACATCAAAAACTAATACCTAGAGGGTCCATTTTTGTATGGTGATGATTAGAAGTATCACTGTATGTGTGAACATAATCCCCTCAGAACAGCAGTTTACTAAATGTGCTGGAGATTATTGAACAAAATACAGGTTGAGGTGATGTTTGGGTTTTTATTGGGCAAATCACTATCATTTTCTTCTCAGTCCAAACTAAAATTGTTGTGTTGCAGGAGGCACTCAGGTTCGCTGCACCCAAATGGGAGGTTGATACCTGTGCTCAGAGCAATTCAGAGCTATGCAGAGGAAAATCAGCACATAATGTACTTCTCTTAGTTACGAGAACAAGTGTGTTATTTGACCTCAGGAGCTGTTTGTTAAATATTAAATCACTGCCAAAGAGGTGGCAGTGCCACTGAGTGCCACACAGAGATGGACAGCTGCAGCAGTATGAATACACACTGACATATGAGGGTGAGAAATAGAGAGGGGTATTTACAATACTCACTTCAAATAGAAGTTTCACGACCTCTACTTTAGAATCCATTTGTTATATTATGTACCCATTTTATTTTAAGTAACAAATCAGTTATGAATGTTTATTTTTAGCAGTGAATCACACTTCTGAGCACACTTCACCAGAGCTCGTGTATGGTGTGTCCAGTCATCTGTGTGCAGCTCTTTGCATCAGATGAGAAATGTACAACTTAATCATTTGTAACTATAGCTATATACCAGGAGGGCTGCTTGATCTTAAAGATGAAGAAATCACACTGACTTTATTTGTTTATTATTTCCAGCTTAACAGCCTCATGCAAAATGCAAGAGTTTGTTTTAGCGGCATTCATAAAAATGAATTACTTGTTTCTAGAGATAGTCTTTGCTAATTTGTGCCGCAGTAAATTATTTTTTAGTCAATTTTGTGTCTTTAGCCACAGCTCCTCATACACATTTCCGTACAGACCCAGACAAACAGCTGTTAGAACTGGAAAAGCAGCAGCAGAGTTGCTGGTGTTGTACAGAGGAGGTTGAGTAATTGGGCCAGCACTTATTGTGGTTAAAGTGCAACTTACTCCAAGTGCAAGGGAAGTGTGGAGAGGGTCACTAACTCTGTGTGTGTTCAGCTGTGAATTTCATCCCTCACTTTTGCCCTTTCTGATGTGGAATTTCTCCTGCCTGTGTAACTCGGGAGATAATGTAAATGCAGCGTAAGGACATTAATGAGACCAACCCCTTTAAGTTTTAAGGTTTGACTTTTTTCTCCCCAGCCTGCTGTTAATGATGTGACAGTTTGTTGCTACAGGAGAGAGAGAGAACTGCATCTGTGGTAACTAAAGGTCAGATGCCCTGGGCTGCTGTGCTCATCTCACCCAGGGAGTAAAGCAAGGGCTCATGGTTTCTCAGTGTTAAGGGTGGCCTCAAAAAAGATATGTATTTTAAATAACAGTGGTTTGAAGTAGCATGTTACTAACCTCCAGTTCTGAATTAAAAAAAACCTGAACTCTCAAGCCGTTGAATATTTAATGATGGCTGAACAAACAAACTTGGAATGACCTGAGGAAGATGGAAAGTCACAGAAGTTAATGCTCCCAAAACGCAGCAGCGCTCAGTAGTCCTTAAAGCAGTTAAAGAGCTTTTACCATCTGTTAAGTAATTACCTATCATCATTAGTTATTAGAAGTAGGAAACGATGTAAAGGGCACAAACATGATAGAAAAAGAACAGCCAGCTTCTTGTGGGTTTCTTGAATGAGGTCATAAAAACGTGGTTATTAATACTGAAATAGAAATGGCAAACATTTACAGACAATGTTGTAGCTGCTCTGCTCCAAAAAGAAAAGCATTACATTTTTCCTAGCACTAAATATTTAGCTCAAGTCTTGCACTTGTTACCAGTATGAAATGAAATTTATTATAATATTCATCTCCAAAAAACAACATAGGATGAAGAAGATTTAAGGTTTCTAAATTCAATGCGTTATAGCTTAGCTAAAACCAATTATGGAAAACCCAATTTGAGGATCATGACTTGGAACAGATTAAAACCAAGTAACCAAAAACCCCCAAAGCTGTTGTATGCTTTTAAGCTGGATGATTTTACATGCAAACATGCACACATTTTTACTTATGTATCAGTATGGGCTTCCATGGCCCTAATTCTGATTTCTTTCTTCCTGCTTCTTAGTCAAAATAGGTTCCCTAAAATGCATTTCTTTCAAGGTATTAGCTGCATATCTTTAAACATCCTGCAAGAATTTCAGTCTGTAGGTCTGAGGTTGCACAGGGATCCTTGGGTATATACTTGGTTATTTTTTAGTCTTATTTCCTTCAGCAAGTTGATCCATCTCAGTGCAAGTTCATAATACACATTAGAGTTACTCAACTGACCTGTCCTGACTATGTACTTTGAGACAGCAGTGTGAGGCACTGCTGACACCCAAACAGTGCCCAAGCACGTGGCCACAAAGTGGCATGGGCAGAAGAGAAATACAAGAAAGTTCAGGAACCATCTAGAAATCAGAGGAAGTCATGTCCAAGCTGTGCAGGCTAACCCTCATTTGTGGCTGCAATAACAAAATAACAGTGTGAGTAGTGGAGAAATATTGTAAATAAAAAAATGAGGACTCGGGAAACTGCTCTGGCAGATGACTGAGAAAATATCCAATAAATACCAAAAAGGGGGAATTAGGATGGCAAGACCAGGGCCACTGGGGTAAGAGAGCACAGGGTAAGCTGTGTAATGGGGAGACAAGGTAATAAAAGAAATAAAAGCTGGTGCTGCTCCAGGCTCCTTTCAAGCAGCTCCATGCCTGATCACAGTTGTTCCCACTGTAATCCCATCTGACCTGCTTTTCCATGCAGGGGGGTGATGGTGTGCATTCCCTGACCTCAGGGGATCCCCACGAGCTCACCCCAGCACTGACCATGGTGGGAGCACTTGAGTCTGCCCTCTACCACCTGCCCTCCAGGGCCCTCTGCGAGGGGCTGGGGCTCTGTGCCTGCAGGCATTGGAGGACTGCAATGGCTGCACATGTACACAAGGCCTTCTTTCTTTCTGGGGGTTCTTGGCAAAATCTAGTGAATAATATTGAAGTATTTTGTTTTATTAGAGTCACTTTTCCCTGTGTAATTTTTTTTAATATGAAAAGTATGCTCTATATAAAATGTGCCACGTATTTAAAACAAAACCAATTTTATTTTGCTTTTGCCTGCTGCAAGTCTAAACATTTAGGTAAAGAACAGAAGCATTGGTTTTGTGTTGCCAAAATCTTACTCATAAGGTACTTTATGCCATTATTTTTTCCATCTGTTTTGTCTCTTAGAGATTATTGCAGCAGCTTAGGAGTTTGATTTATTTCCACCAAGGCATAGGAAGAGAATGTGTGGAGAGACGGAACTGCTTAAAACCGCAGTCTTAACTGCTGAAATACTCTGTTTATGAAAATACTTTCTGAATTTATGTTCAAAATCCTCTGCCTGATTTGCTGAATGAGGAGGAAGAGAGAGCAGGGGAATTTTCTGTCAGGCCTCCACAAGTACAGCTGCATTGAATATTTAAATATGGCATTTGCAGTCAGTGCATATTGTGATATGCTTTTTTTCAGGGAACAACAATCTGTGAGAGATTATGAGTGCCTTTTTATTAGAGTAAAAAGAAAATATCAAACAAGCACTGAATTATATTTTAATGTAAGTTGATGTTATTTTCCATTTTAATCAGAAGCTGTTTGTGAGAGCCTCTCTCCTTTCTTGCTTTAGAGCCCAGCAGCAATTTGGGTAGGTGTGTGAAGGGCAGCGTGTTGTCTGGCTGATGGTGGTGGCGTGGCAAAGGAGCCTATGACAAAGAGAGTATTTGCCAAGGTGAGCACCTTTTAATCAGTGTTCTGACACCTAACTACAAGGTGGGCTGCACAGTCCTTGAAGTGCCCAAGGCCCTCTCATTGAAGCAGCTTCATTCTGCAGAATTGCTGCGTCTGTGTGGACAGCTTCATCTGCTCTCAGCCTCGCCCTGCACCTGAAACAAGTCTCCAATCCATAAATAACAGTGTCCTGCTGGCACAGAGCCTCAGTCCTGGGAGCTGATTTATGGACCTGCAGGAAGAGTGGGCCAGCCCTTGAGGCTGGAGACTCACCCTTCTGTATTTTAGTATCCAGGAGGGTGTAAGAGTGGTGAGGCTGAAATGCTGACCTTCTCACAGACTGTAATATACCATCTATCACTGCAATTGTTGGGTTACTACCAGGAAATCAGCTACTAGGACACAGTTTACTATGAAATAAGCAGGAATATAGCATGCCTAAAATGGAAAGGGAGCTCAGAAACCACGTGTCACCAATTCTGTACATGTAAAGTCCCTTTGATGTGAAAAAATGTACAAAAATAATTAGGTTTTAGGTTCGGTTTGTTTGGGCTTTTATTCTGAAAAACGGAGTCAGGCTACCTGAGCAGTTGTTGAGGAGAGCACTGTAACCAGGGCATCTCAAAGGTATTTGAAGGTAAGAAAATGGGGTGAGTGAATCTGTGTATCAGTACCAGCACCAAACCCCTTGATACATTCTCAATAAGTTAGAAATGAAAGTTCTCAGAATGTTGAAAGCAGTGACAAAGAAGGTGTGACAGTTAAAAAGCAAATATCAAAAATAAAGCAAAATAAATCTTGGAACAAGCTGAACACTAAATATTTAAAACTCGCAAAAAGTGTAGAAGTGAAGCAGAAGTAATTGTTGGTGCTAATATCTAAAAGCTATGAAATGCCTGCATGTGTCCAGGCACCATTTTTTTCCTAAGATGTCAGATTTCACATTAACAGAAAATTGTCACCCCCAGACTGGTATTTTTGGAACTGCTCGGTGTCTAATCAGTTAGTGACAGTAGTTAACAATTGCAAGCCTGGTGCCTGGAAATCAAATAAATATGAGTGCTCCTGCTGTGGGCTGGGGCAGGATGGTGGTGGGAGGTGATGGCACTTCGGGTGCCCAGCAGCTGCCCACTTCACCTGGTCCAATAAGCTTTTAACCACACCTTGAACTGTTTCCTCCTATCCCTACTAGCAGGGATTTGGATGGGTCAGTGGGAACATAGGAAGTGCCCCCCTGGTTCTTAACCCAGAGGCACAACAGTCATTTAACACTGTAAATGTTGCTAGAAGCGTGCTTTTGTAACATTGCTTTACATCTTTGTGTTCTCTGGAAAGGCTTTTTTTTAATATTGCAAAAGTAGGAAGAAAGCATTGAGTTAAGATGATGATGTAGCCAACAGTGGGGATTTGTGGAGGAACGAGGGAGAGCAGCGGCGCTCTGTGACAGCAGAAGTAAAAGCACAAGTAGGGAGCCACATTGCAGTCCTGATCCAGCAGAAACAACTTGGAATCAGCAGCTGCCCCCTGCAGACTCCAGGGCTGCCCCCCATGGAGGGAGAGAGCCCAGAGCCACACAGGGCTCAGCTTTGGAGGGTGAGCTGGGGGAGTCCTGCTGGGAGTGTGAGGGAAGGAGAGGTGGGCCAGCAGGGCGTGAAGTTTCAGAGTTTTCTACTGCTGTGTTGCTTTTCTGTGGAGCCAGTGAGTTGCAGCAGCCCCAGCAGGATCAGGCAGGAGGTACAGATATCCCTGGGAGGGCATCCCGGGGCAAGGAGGACATGGCAGAGGTATAAAGAGTGACCAGGATATGGGAGAGCTTTGAGGCTGGTTTGTCCCAGCACATGCAGTTCCATCCTGAGCCTGGTGGTGCAGAGCTGCACTGGTGGCCTTCGAGCTGAGGCCTCAAAATCCTTTGGGTGTCAGTAGCTTTCAAAGCTGTCCAAAGTGGGCAGGGCAGGTTCAGCTGGCATCGGCAGCTCCCATCCCAAATAAACGTCTGTGCACACTCCCAGCCACTGTTAGGGGAGGGCCAGTGGAGAGCACACGGTGTGCAGTGTTTGCTGTGATTGCAGTGGCTGCTCTGGTAGCCGTGTGTTTCCCTGCCTGTTACTGCCTGCTCTCCTCAGTGTTGATTTAAATACCTTTCTGTGACATTTGGAGACTAATGGAGCGTGCTGGCCCAGAAGGAGCTCAGAAAGGTTGTCGGATATGATCTGCATTAATCAGAGCCCATTCACGCTGGCGTGTGATCCCTTGCCTGCACAGCCATGGCTTCTGTGGCAAAAAATAGAGGTGAGTAGCAAAAGGTGCTCAAGGAGCAGCCTCCCTGTGCGTCTCCTGATAGGCAGGAGAGGGATTCACCCTGGCAGTGGTTCCCTTGTATGTGTTCCAGCGGGTGATGCACAGTGACAATGGCAGCTGCTCCTTTCCACGGCGCTGCAGAGGGAGAGGTACCTGTGTGTTCCTTCCCAGGTGCATCATTTCCAGCTCCAGGGCTGATCCAGCCTATGGGTGACACACAGCTCGTGGCACCACACACATACCTAACACCTCATTAACTCATGTTTTCAAGAGCCCTTCCTGCAGGGAGGGAAAGGCTAAGGCTGCAAGTGTCATGGTCTCCCTGAAAGCAGCACAAACGTGTCCCCTGCTGCATTCATGGGATCAACAGCCTTTCCTGGAGTACAGAGCTAAGCCCTTTCCCTGTACCTTTTCTTATAATCTGCAGAGAATGAGGGAGGCTTTTTTCCTGCCTCGCTGAGTGTGTTGCTTTAGTACTTGTGTGTAGCTTAGCTAAGGCAAAGAGAGCTCCTTCCATTCACAACAGTACTCCAATTGTTGGCCTACTCAAGGAAAAAGTATTTCTCAATCACTCCTTTTGAATCTGCTGTATTTGACACAGAAGTGCTAAACGTGTGGAATGAGTGGGAGAGAATAAAGAGTTTTGATTTCTCAAGGCTGTTGATAAATGGTGGTGGTGATGGGAACTCTGGGCTAATTGTATCTCTTTTTTTCGTCTTCCCTTTTTTTCTCTTTCTTTCTTTCATCCCATAATTGAACAAGCTGCTAAAGGAACCTTGGGATTAAATATTGAACAGAATGGTTCCCGAGTGAGTGTCGCAGCTGATGCACCAGAGAGTTGTGCTAGTTGTTTTTACACTTGTGGTGTTTAGAGAATGCTCTTGATACAGCTTTGCCTCTGTGCCTGTAAACACAGAGCTCTCAGCAACAGGAGGAAGGATGGAAAGGCTCTGTGCCTGTACACCGAGCTGGTAACCCTTTCTGGATTGTACAGATTCACTCAGAGGAGAGAGGGAAGCTGTTCAGTTCCCTCTGCAGAGGAGGCTCCCAGGGAACAGGCAGCATTCCTTACAGAATTCACTACTTAAAGCTGATGTTCCATCAACAAAGACTAAGAGAGGAAAAGAAACATAATAAGTAATCTGAAGAGACAGCCATGCTGTGCTGGAAAAGTCTTTAGAAGTAATTACATAAGAAGCATGAGCTTCTATGTGGAGTTAGGGTCCCTGAATGGATTAATTAAAAAGGAAGATGCATCTTCTGTCAGAAATCTATCCCAAGTAAAACCAATATGCAATCAGATTCAGCTTTTAGATGGAAACTGACTGTGTACCAATAAACATCCTTCCTTTTTTAACTTCACAGCATAACTAAAAGAAACAAGATAACAAACACCACCAGTTCCCCTCACTGTCATCAGCACTGAAGTACTTTGTTGAAGCAAAATGTTAAGACACCGGGACTGGACATTTGAAGACTTAAAAGTAACTGAATTTTCCCCCCAACTTGATGGTGAGTAACCATTCCCTCATTCCCTGCAGAATGTAAAGTGTCTGAGCAGGGGAAGGAGCAGGACAGCTGAAGAGCTTCAGTCACAGCCTGTGTTGCTTCAGCTATTGCCAGGGGAAGGCATGTGGCTCATAAGAGTACATTTGTATGTAAATCAAATGAGGTTATTTGTGTTTCAGTGTTACTTAGAAGTCAAATAGCCCTTCTAGAAGGAAATTTTAGTCAAATCAATAGATGCAATTTACCTTCCTCCCAATGGAGAAGCAATTAGAAAAGCAGGGGGAATATTCCTAAACAGCGCTGCTTAACAAACAGGTTTGAAGGGTTTGCTTACTTTTTTTTTCAATCCAATAATAGTACTAACTTGATGTCTCTTTTGTCTTTGTATTTCACTCCCTCATGGTTTAAACATAGACAGTCATGTATGAATCTCCTGTTTTGTACCAGTTCATTAGAGTGTTGCTAATATAATTTTTTCTTGTTGCACTGTGGGAAAAGATGCAGAAGATAATGCTCGTATCTTATGTGTTCTCAAGAGCTCAATAAGAGATGAAAAAGCTCCAGAAATACAAATCTAAAATTGTAAGCATTGCTTATCAAGATCTTTCCTAGCTAATATTCTGGATGTTGGTAGGCAATCCAATCTGATTGCACTTTCAGGGTGGGGGCTGGCAGTTATCCAGTCAGAAATGTTGAATTTTGTTAGTCAGACCATGTTCTATATGGATACAGCAATGCCTGGGTGAAATTCTGTGGCTCATATTAATGCAGGAAGGCAGGAGAGCAGTACTTAGGGGTTCACTAAGCTCTTGAGATGCTTTTTGGGGATCTGTCAGTCAGACTGGGAGTCAGGCTCCCAGAGGATGAGAAGCACACAAATATTTGTCTTTTTTTTTATTATTTCTTTTCATAATGTGCAATTTATCATCATGTGAAAGATCTGTTGTAGACCATGAATCTTATTCTCCAGGGCAGCTGTGATTGTCTCTCTTCAGTCTTCTCTTCTATGCACTTTGGAGCTCTTTGGTGTAAGAGGTGAGCACATTTAGCTAACAGTGGTTCTTATGAAGGAGATTAACTTCTATCCATGATTGATATTCCAGTGAAGTACCACCTATGAGAAGAAGAGAAAGGAAGAGAGTAAAGGGAACTTGCACTACACAAAAAGATACTCCATAGATCTAATGAAAGTATAAAAATATTGACTGCCTTACTCTTAGTGGTGGTTTGAAAAATTACTGTATGAGTCAAGAGTCACACCTGGAATTTCAGTTGAGATTTTCAGAGGAATTCTTATTTAATGTCTTCATATGATGTGGAATTATTGTGTGAGAGTAAATGAATTTATCATCCCATTAGCTACCACAGACACTAAGCTGTCCATCACTTCAGCATCACCTTTTCTCCCCAGTTCCCCCCAAAAATGCTGTTGCCTAATGCCCTCTTTTCTCATCACTAGGTTGGAGAAGTTCAGAGCCCAGTTAGGCAGTATTGCCTTGGAGATGCCTACTTTTGACTTTTGTGCCTTGTTTATTTGGGAGCCTGTCAGCAGAGTGGATTTAACTTGGTAAGTCCATCTGGCTGTCACTGTTACTGACGTGCTCAAACTTGGATAATTTCATTTCTCTCCTTTTGTAAAAACAGGTTGGTTTTTCAGACCTTTTCCCCCTTGAGACCACAATGATGTAAATGCTACCTGAGCTCTGTGCATTTATGCATACATGTGTCCCAGAGCCTAGAAGCACAATTTCCCATAAACATTTCCAAGCTGGGAACAAAAGCAGGTTTTCACATTAAAAGCATCTTTTTATGTTTGCTAGAAAGCTCTGTGTGAGCTGGCTGTGCTCAGGCAAGTGCACTTCATTAGGTAATTCTGCTCTCAACTGTGTGTTCACAAACCATTCCATTTAACCTTGGAGAAGGATGTGCGTGTGTGAAGTCAATGAGCTCTTGCTACCCTGGGAGTCATCCTTTTGGAAACTATTAACAACTACAATAATAATATTTTTAAAGCTGCTTCCTGAGGTTAACAGCTGAAGGCCATTTGAGATCCCTGCTCCATTTTCCAGTATATCATGCTTAAAGGAGTGGTGTGGTATCCAGCCCCCGTGCAGGGATGTGTGCCAGCCACAACAACCAGAGCTATTAAGGTTGCCAGGGGGCTGAAAGGCACCACAGCTACTCAGTGTAGGTAAGTTTGTACTCAGCACAATGATGAACCAGGCAGCACAGTCCTTGTTCCTCCTCTCTTCCACAGCAGTAATTCCCTCCCAGCCTGGTGTTTCATGGAGGTGGGCTGGGCTAAGGAATTATAGCAAATCGTAGTAAGCTTCTAGACCAAGGAGAAATACACAGCAGGTGGGATATGTGTACAGAACATTGGTTTGGCTGGTGGCACTGGAAACAGTGTCACTGCTGCACGGGGGACAGCTAGTACCAGAGCCACTGCTTTTGTCTTTATGTTCTGGTGGCACTGGAGACCCATTTACAGTGCCAGTGGTTTGCTTTGGTCTGTTTAAAAGATGGCTGAAGACTCAAGAGCACCCAATTCCTGTGACCTTTTAAAACCGAAAATAAGTTCATATTCTCAAAATTCAGAGCTATTGTCTTCACACAGAACAAAAAGCACAAAAGCATAGAAAGTCCAACCCCATATTCCTCATCTTATCCTCTGAGAGTTATTCTTGATCATGCAAAACCCCACACATTATTCCTATGGATGCTTATATCTGACAGTCTCTTTTGTAATATGGCTGCTGTTACAAATCTCCTCTTTTTAATAATGACCTGCTTTTATTCAGAAATAGTTGGGCTGCAGTGGCCCAGTCTATTTTAGATAACAAAGACTGTGCTTTTTAAAGCTGAACTGTTTGAATGCTTTTTAAGCCCTTCTTTTTAAAAGAGAAATCTGATATTCTCAAACACTTTAGGTTGTATATTTGCTATAACAAACCACATGCTGCTGATGTGCTGGGATTTCTGACTTTTTTTAATAAAATGTTTTCCAAATAAATGGCAAAATTCCCCATGGACACAAGGGTATCAGCAGTAGTGGTAAACATCTGGTTTGTCTCTGTAGACTGCACCATGTGGAACCCGGAATATCTGGTTCAGTGCTGTGCCTGTCTCCCAATTATATTCAAAACATCAGCTTTTCTTGGAGAACATTTGGTAAAAGCTCCCTTCATTGCTTTAAGCCAATTCCCATGAGGATATTACTGCTTCAGATCGATGTGAAATTATTCAGATTAGAGAAAAACAAAGTTGTCAACATTTGTGTACAGAACAAAATACTGCATTGCAATTATAAGTGTGGGACAAAGGAAATTCCAACAGCATGGAATACATGGTAATTCTAATTTCTCCCCCACATTTCCAGCTTTATTAGAATATTTTCTGGTCTGGAAGACTAATTTTTTTTATAAGAAAAATTATTAATGATACTGAATTCAGTCAACAGTTCTGTCTTACCTAAGCAGACAAATGCTTGTCATCTAAGTACAAAACACAGCCAATACAAACAAGATCTTGCTTTTTGTTCCCATTTCAACAGCTGTATGTCAATATGATACGGTAAAGAAAGGTGAGAGAACACTTTCTAATGATAAAGTTAAGAGTTATTTAAGGAAAAAAAATCGAGCCCAACAACTATATTTTGTCTAATGTTTGCAAGTTTTATAGAAAACGTGTCTATTGTAAATTATAAACCAAACAGACAGCATTATCTGCAGCAACAGGATCTTTCAAAATCTTCTGAAAGAGACTCCCTGAATTACAAATTCTCTGCAGTTGCATTGTCTTCTGATTCAATTGCACAGATTAATGTGATCCATTCCTCTTATGTGCATCAGTTTTACTGCATTATATGTATGTCATGAACCAGGTTTGTGGTTGAAAAGGGAATTGTACTGCCACAGGATGAGAGTGAAAAAAGCATAATTAAGAGACAAGTCATGAACATCCTTTATTATGGTCTAACAGCCATGCTGATAGTCTCCCTTCACATTTATGTGTAAAAGGTACTTTAAGAGGCAGTGTCTTACAAAATAAATTTAATTTTGACATTAGGATGCTGTTATTACATACACAGCCTGTAGATGATATAAAATGGTTGTCTGCCATATACCTCAACTAAGAGATACAAACACAACCTTGACTGGGGGGAAGCACCAAAAACCAGGGCTTTTAGTGCTGGGCTAACTTTTTTTCCCCCAGAGGAACAATATTATTCCATTTAAGAGCTTTTCACCTTTGTTCACAGTAGGGATATTATTAATATATAAATGGTGACAAGAGGTTTTCACCCAGATTATACATGTGCAGAAATCCATACATGAAGCTGGAACATCAGTCTCCTGGAAATGTGGCCCAGGAAAGGGAGAGAACCTGTGTGGATATGAACCTCACACCTGTACTGCAGAAAGGCACCTTCTACCTGTCCTTCCACCCATCTGTTCCACAGCCTTTTCTGCTGTTTTCAGTGCCCATGGAAACAGAAAAACTAAAGAAAGATGTATGACTTCTGTGTTAAATTTCCTTCCAGGGAACTAACTGCAAATTCCAGTTGTTATTAATACTAGTATCTCAAATCTAATTGGGGAAAATTAAGAGCAAACATTTACTTTGCATCCTACAATCTATGTTTGGGCTAGAAAACAAGAACTGTTTTCCTCTTTTTGGTACTGATTTTCATTTTCTTGATTTTGTTGTTTGTTTAAAGAAAAAGATGGATAAATGAAATCCATCTCAGGAAAGAGAAAAGCTCTCTTGTCACTTGGGATATGGAGAATCAAAGGTGAAATCCAGGGTGAAAAATGGGCAGAGGGAGGGGTCCCCTGCCTGAGATGGGAGGCTCTGTAGGATATGAGTGTGGTGTGGGCTGTTGTGTCTCGGGTCTGTAGCTGGGAGTTCCCCTTGTGGGCAGAGCTTTACCCCAGTGCTTCTGCATGTTCAGTGCCAAATTGGCCAGTCTCTTCTATCTCCTGCATTAACGTGGGAATTCTCTTTGCTTAAATCATACCTTATACCAGTTAATTATAAAAGTGGGAGAAACTCAATCCATAGTTTTGAAGTTACCCATTTCCCCAGCCAGAATGGTTTTGGGCAGTGGGGTTCAGTGCTTTCATGCTTTCATTTAAGCAGCAATTTTACATTACAGATGGAAAACAAAATGGTGAAGGTATCATTTCCTGTAGGATTCTGCTGAACTTTCAACATAAATGAGAGGACAAATTCTGATAATTTTATTCTTGCCAAAAGTTATCTTGCTCCACACCGTAAGATGCTGTTTAATGCCAACATTAGCTTTATGTTCTGGTCCAGCACTTATTGACATGCTCTGTCTGAAAGTCAGATGGAGAAAACCTGTGTGCATATCCTCCCATGAAATAGTGAACTACCTTATAATCAATAATATATTCCCTGTTGTTGTCTGTAGAATAGAGATACATTTTAAGTAGCATTCACCTTTAGCTTTTATTTTGCTAATTTTTTATACTTCTATGTTTCATACACCATTCTTATTGACTGAGCTAGATCAGCCATGCAGATACTCTGCAAGCTTCCCTTCCAACAGTGTTTATTTTTATTTAAGAGTTTTTAGTTTGTAACCAATCAGTCTGTAATTCTGATGAGCTGCGTCAAAGGCTCCCCATGCCAGATCTTGTCTTTGTGACATTTTTGGAACTCCAGAAATAATAGTGAGGAGTTAAAAATGCAATCCAACAAGACATTGGAACAGGCAGCTACCTAGAGAGGCTGCAGGAAGTAATAGCATTTATTAAATTTGAGAAGAACTAGCAGCTGACTATACTTTGTTTAATGCAAGTAATTATGTGTATTATTTTGATGGAACAGCTTTGACAAGCCACTCAGATGGTTTAAACAGCATCGTTATACGCAAATCTGACTCTGTTACTGTGAAGGGGCTGAGTTGATTTATTAGTGCAGTATTGCCTTACACTTGGTTTATTCTTTGGACGTGTTTCCAGAGGGTTTAGTTTCACAGTCTCTTGGGCATCGCATTTTGTTGACTAGCCATCATCTAAACTTGGCCAAGAGCAATCAGATGAGCTTTCCGCCCAAGCTCTATAAGCTACATCTGTTCTCAGTAATTGACAGTGCAGAAATCCTCCCCCAGAACTCCTCCTTGGGGCACAATGTATCCTCACTTGCCCTGCACATCCATCACTGGGTTGGCCCTGCACATCAGTCACCTGCCTTGTATGTACTGTTCCAGCAAAACTTCCAGTGCTGGGGAAGAGATGTGATTGGGGAGAAAGAGGTGGCATCACAAACAGCAGGAAAGGAAGGCTGAATATCAGGGAGCATTTGGCAGGACTCAGAGGATGCATCTCTGATAGCACAGGCCCACAGCAGTTCCCTTGTTTTTCCCATGGAAGTCAAGGTATCTGTATCTCAGCAGGTCCCATTTTCTGTACAGTGTTTGCACCATTGTAGAGTTCCTGTCCCTGAAGAGGGCATTAGATGAAACTGTGGTGATTCAATCACATTTTCTGTTTTGTACCACCCCGAGAATTAACCTAAGGGAAAGGAGGTGGGTTACAGGAGAGCAGAAAGGGCTGTGGCTCTGTGTGAGCACTACCCAGCAACAATGAAAACATCCCCAAATTATCAGCACTCTTTCCAGCACAAATCCAAAACACCCAGTAGCCCCACACCAGCTACTGGGAAGACAATGAACTGCCTCAACCCAGAGCAGCACGCTGAGATGTTTGCATTGTCTACTTCTGCTTTTATAAATGGATTTTTATGTCAGAGTGTGATGGCTGAAAAGCAACCTGCTGTGGTGGCTACGTAAATTTGGGAAACTCTTCTTGAAATCTGTGGTGTGACCCGTGTACTATTGTGTGTCCAAATGGATTTAGTGTATCATAACACTCCTAGAAAAACAAAAGGACAAAGAAGATGAGATTGCTAAGGGAGACATTAGATTTCATTTCACACTGGTAATAGTTCAGAGATGTGTGCTGAGCAAAATGGGATTCAATTCTGTGGCACTTTTCTTTTTTATTGCTGCTAAGTGATTTCAATATCCAGTCTAAAGTGATATTGAGAGTGTTCGATGGAACGGGGATGAAATCAGGGAGCGCTGGAGGCTCAGAGGAGGCCACAAATCTCCGGGTGACTGGAGGGAGCCTTTCAGAGCCATCCCAGCTGACCTTAGGAGGTGTTATTTAACCTGGAGGCTGCTGGTAAGTACCTGCAGTGTAAGGTGTTGTCGGGTGTTAGAGGGAACGACGTGCCCAGATTGCATTTCAGACATCAATTGATGTTACGTGGTTATGGCTTTGGCCATGAACTTCCCGCTCTCAGGAACATTTATGGCTCAAAGTTTATTGCCCAGCTGTTGCTGCCTGATAGACATATCATAACTGGGAAATGGTTTAAGCCCTGTAACCTCTCAATTTATGGCTGTTGGAAGCAGATAGGGATTGCTACACAAACAAGGAGGCATACCTGCAGTCCACAAGGCAATGGTCACAAATATTGTGCTGGGAGGGGCACTTCTCATGAATATGTATCATGCTTCTGATGAACTCCCAGCTACAGAAGGTGAGTGTTGTTGTATGTTCTACATAGTCGACATCGTTATGGTCAGAGTAATTTCTCAGTTTCTTGAGTTTTAACTCAGCTATTCATAATTTGCTTTGTATAACAGTGTACAGTGTGGGATCCTAAATCAGATGATGACAGGAGGAGCCTGAGGGGCACAGGTGGAACTGTTGAGAATCTGTGTTTTGGCTTCTGCAGGTTTTGGGCAAAGAACTGAGGAAGTGTGAAATGAGGGCAATACAGAAAAATACATCAGACAAAGGCAGTGGCTCAGTAGGCACACACATTAGCAAGGGTTTCACAAATCTGTTTTTGTTTTCTGTGTAACAGGGTTACAATAGAAAAACAAATTTCTGTTCTGCAAGAAGAGGCTCAGGAGCTACACTGTATTGTCCTTGCTATGCTTTTGGAATCCTTTATATTTCTAGGCATCATCTCATTTTCTCTAACAAAACACTCAGTTGCGGATGAAGTGCCATGAAATTTAAAAAACAAAACAAAAACAGCCAACCTTTGAGAGGATTTTAGCTTTGTGTCTTGCGGGTAAACAGTCTTGGCTTTTTTTCTGGAACCAAATGGCTCCTAACTTATGTTAGCATAGAATATTTTGTACAGTTCTGTGGAATACTTTGAGAGCAAACTTCTGGTTTTGGTCTTACTTAGCTGCATAATATTTTGATTGAAGACCAGTTGGAGTAAATAGTGCAGAAAACCAACCAACCTTGCCATGGCTTTATTTAGCCCATGTGCTGTGTTTGCATTTGAAGGCACAAGGGGTGCTGTCACCTGGCGTGGTGTGTGAGGGTGTGGAAGGAGAAGTGAGCTCTGAGCTCTGTGCTCAGCACGAGGGCCCTGAGCAGCACAGTGTCCTTGTGGCCAGGCAGCCACCGAGCTCCCAGCAGCTCTGCTCTGAGGAGCCCTGGCAGAGGGGCACCCGCGTGGGGCTGGCAGGGCACAGTGTTCCCACCTCTGCTTCCACCACCGAGCGAATCCAGACATTCCTGTGGCTTTCCCCACTGGGCCTTTATGTGAAGTGACAGCTCTGGCAGCAGACATGACTTCTGCAGAGTCATCAATGATTGCTTCTAAAGCTTCATTAGCGGTGCAGAGCACACCAGCAGTGCTGTGCTCAGATTTGAAGTGGCACCGTTTCATTTTTCTATATGTGAGCAGATAATTTGTTTTGTGCTGAGATACTTTGCCTGTGTAATAATTTATTGGTTTCTATAGCATCCAGGGACCTTATTTTTTAAGACGCAGAATGCATTTGTGAAATGTGTGTTCCTGGTATTATTATTTTTAATTTTCTCTTGGCAACTGAATTTTCTTTTCTGCTGCAGAGAATAATGAAATGAGATGCATTTGCAGGATTCCAGTTTAGTTTAAGAAATCACAGTGGCAATTTACATATGTTTTACCCTTACATCAAGACTTTCACTATTTACCATAACTGAATTAGATTCTAGTTATGTGCAGAACTGACTGGAAAATAAACTGGCATCCTGATTTGCATTCATTCTGCACCAGTGGTTCCCCTGTCAAATTTGCTCAGTGTGGAAGATTTGGCCAAGAGCTGGGTTTGTGCATTACCTGTTACTGCAGGCAAAAGCTTCAAGTATGCCTTGGCCCAAACCCCTGACATATATAAGGAATGACATATTGTTACCAGGGAATAGGAATATTGGAATTACAGTGCACTTAGTGCTTAGTGTAGAAGAGGGCTGGGGGAAGATTTGTGCCAGATAGCCAGGAGCCCTCATTGACAGTGTGAAAATAGCTGCTGGATGCCAGGTGATCACACCATGGGACTTCCAGGTAGCTTCCTGCTCCCATTCCTGCCCTCCAAGGCAGAGGGGTCGGGTTTGGGGGATGTGTTATCAGGCAGCAAAAGAGCTTGCTGTTAGCAGCATGTGGGTGTGCTAAAATCTTCCCTTCCAACTGAAGGTGTGTGATTTCAGGGGGCAAATGTTAATTTATCTGTCTTTTTACACTGTTTCCTTCTCATGGATTTTGTTTATATGTGTAGCTAACTGTGGACAACTGTAACCAGTCAAAGTTAAGAAACAAATTCTGGTGTGTGCTTTAATACTGAAATGTTCTATGCTAAGAAAAGATTGTCTTTCTGTACTTACTTTCCATCCTTATTTTCCCTTATTTTTCCTTTTTCATGTAAAACTTCTCAGACTAATATCTGGCTCCCATTCTGGGGTGCCTTTTATTCTTTGCTGACTACTAGGCAGAATCTGGTCCTGCTCAATACAGGACATGGATTTTCCTTATGTGCTGAGCTAAGTATTTGTTTCACCAGCCCTTGTTCACTCTGGTGTCAGACAAATTTTTAGTAGAGAAGTTTAAGTCACCCTTTACTCTGCTGTTCACTATTGCCATCCCCGAGCTGTTGCAGTCAAACCCCATGTCCTGATGTACAGGCCAACTCTATAATCCTGCCAACAGATTGGTGTTGATATTACTGCAAATCTGTATTTGTAACTGTAATTATTCCTCTTTCCATCTGATAGAGAGAGGAAGGGATTCACTCAGAGGTAGATTTAGTACAAAATGTTTCAGCTTGAGCTAGGCAGATTTGTTAAATGCAGAATTAATAAAATTGGATATAAGGCTGTGCTAACACAAACAGAAACATTTTGAAGCCTTTACTACAGCAGCTACCGGTGTGGATGCATGGTGCTTCTTGGATGCACGTTCACACCCCTAAAGCTTGGCCTCTGAACAGAAACAGGGAACTCTGAGCCATATCCTGATGTCCCAGTCCTGATCATCTCCTGCTGCAGTCTGCTCATTGATAGTGAGTTGTGTAATCTGAGATCCTGTGTTGATGAGACTTGGCAGTAAAATCCATGAGAAATCAGGTGGTGTAAGAGGGAGATAACAGCCAGCTCTGTCTATGTCATGTTGAAAGTCCAGCCCCTGTTCTCCTTTCACCAGTGGAAAGTTTCCAAGACCTCACACCAAGGTTACAGCTCTATTGTGTGTCTGTGGCTGGTGGTGTACATCAGTAGCTTGATTTGTGCTGTTGTCACATTCCTCAAGCAAATGTGGCTTTGGTGTACTCAGTTACGGATTTGCTCTAAAGTTGCTTGTATGAGTGCTCTGAGAGACAGGATGCAACTCAGAGCTGTTTCCAAATAATCACTTGTCTCCATCCCTACAGAGTTTTCACAGGCATTAGGGACAGAGAGGCGCTCATTAAACTCTAGAGGTTGCCCAGGTTTTCTTCTGTTCAGGTACATCTATCTTGTATTCAGTAAAAGGGGTTGAAAAATACTTAAATTGGTCATTCAGAAAGATCTTCAATCAAGCAGCAAAATACATCTCAGTTTACTTTAAAACTCAACTTATTATTGTTTCATCTCCTAGAAGCTGCCATTGAACTGTTGTTTGCATACAGCCCTGAGCAGTTGCACATCTCTTTACCACGGTGTTTAATTATCATTTGTATAGGAGCTCTTGACCTTCTCCATGCAGATACAAAAATGCTATTAATTGTGTAGGGAGTACATAGGCAGTGTGATATCATTAGCAATGAATGAACATGTCTCAGGAGCTGAACAGATTGGTAAAAACTAAAAAGACAACCAACCAACCAAACAAAAAACGAAACTGATAAATATTATGGTAATGATATTTTGGTACTATCTAATGGCCAAGTGACTGCTTTCAGAGATCCTGAAGACCTCAGTTCCTAATTGACAGTGATGTCTTGGTGCTAATAAGATAATGATGATGCCAAAGGAAGATAGAGTGATGGGGACACACAAAACCAGGGACATGCAAAAGGACACGAGGAAGGGCTTTCTTAAGTAGTAGGGCACTTCAGTGAGTGGAAAAAAATGCCTCTCATTGTTCTCATTTCTGCTCTTGGGGTTTTGGTTTTGTGTGTTTTTAAAATGCATGGTGATTATTTGAACCCTTTTATGTTTTATCTCACAGTATCAGTGTTCCAGCTGCTTTAAATAGAGAACATTCCTGTGACCTGTTTCAGAGAGGAAGTGTTTTAAATTTTCTAAGCTTTTTCTATTATAACATTTCCTGTTAAATACCTGACATGCAGAGATAACCTGTACCCAGCTTAGTCTGGTATCAGAGCTCTTCTTTTGCTACTGCTTTTATGCAATAAGCTGTGCATGAGCAAAATTTTACTTAGTCATGCTGATCCTCCTAATATTTCCAGCACAGCAGAATATTGGAATAAAATAAAACTAAAAAATAGCTAAATTTCACTAGACTGTGCCTTCACTTGAAGATAACTACCACATTATAACCTTCCTGACTCTGTACCATTGCCAGGAGGTAACAAATATACCAAATAAAAGCTGTTGCAAAGATGTGCTCATGGTCTAGAAGCCTTGTCTAGTTTTCTCCAGATACAACACAATTTTATGTGTCCATAATTATATTTCAGTCACATGTGTAAAATCAATCCTGCAGACTTGAAATGACTTGCTGCTTTTGATTCATCATGTAGGGGCACATTTTAATTCTCCAGGAAGGTTAATAGCTTCATGCATTCATTGTTTAAGTAATTCCTTAAATCCTCAATGCTTACATGAGCAACTTTACTGGCTTATATTTTCTTTTATGGAAATGTATTGCAGGAAATACCTTAGAGCTCCTTCATTAAGTTCCATTGTAAAATGCTGTGTGCCTCAGAAAGAAATACTAATCTGTAATACTTGCTCTTAAAGGGAGAACTCAGCTCTCTACTTGAAAAACTGCAGGAAGTATCTCAGCTTCATTAGAGACACCAGTAGATGCTCCTGTTCTGCTGCTGCTGAAGTCACTGAAAAAAGGTTCCCTTCCTCAAGGGTCAGTGTAATAGCAGGATTAGAATGAAGTTAGTTAAGGAAATGTTGATTCATTGGTATTTTCACCTCAGGTTGAGATAATGCTATTCATAGCCTGGGTAAAAGAAAAATCCCCTTTTTTTCCCCCAGGAATTAGAATTTTCTTACTATTATTTTGAGTATACAGGGATGGAAGTGCAGAATGATAGAGCTGAGATCCAAATGGGACTCCAAGAGTATTGAAGCTGTTTGTGAAAAGCTGTGCTGTTTGAAATGGCCCTGTGGGTTCATAATGAATATAATTGCTTTCCATGGTGGTGTTTGGGTTTGGTTCCTTTTGCATGTATTTTGTATTTTACTGGTTTAGTAAAATATATTTGATGATGATGCTGGGTGATGTACCTCAGTGAAAATGTATTGATTTTCTGAAAAGTCCATTTTGTGAAAAGTTCTTACACTGTGTTTTTGCATACGTTTGCTTGTAACTTAATTGCTATAAGCTGCTGCACATCCTGCTGATGTAGATTAAAGAGCCATACAAAGCTGTGAAAAAGGTTCAAGAGATCTTTCTGGAGTAAAGAAGGAATTAAGGTTTTTTAAAAGTTAAATTCCTCAGGATTTATGTCAGCTTGTTGCCTATACACTGTTGACACCTCATGCAAAGTATTTGTTGACTTCATATTTAAGGGTTTATGCCACTAAATGACTGAGCTCAGTAGGTCAGATTTGGGAGATTTAAAGACTTTTTCACAGCTGAAGAAAATCAGAAGAAAGAGCAGCTTAATGTCTGTTTTAACACTGTTAAACCTGCAGAAATTCCTAAAGTACAAAATGGAAAGCATCTCTGCTTGCTGTGTTTGGTGTGCACCTAAGGGAAGCTGTGTGATGGAATATTTCCAACGAGGAAGGGAAGGGAGACAGTCTGAGCAGAGGAGAACACAGAGGACAGCAGTGATGGTTATTGTGTGAGAGATGATTAAAGCAACTGCTAATGCACTCTGTGCTTTCTGGGTATTTGAATGGAAATATCTCCCATTGATTCTCCCAGACAGTGGCACTCAGAAGCACTGCAGAGTACCTCTCTTTTCACAGAGTTTATCTCAATCCCATTATTTATTTCACTTTTGGAAATAGGCTTTATATTATACTGCTTAAAGAAATGGAAGAGTGTAATAAAAAGCTGGGGTTGAACAGCAGTGGCTTCCTCTGCTGAAGAAAGAGCTGTGGAACCTGGGTGTTGGACAAACCTCCTTAGCAATAGGGGCAGGTAGATCAGTTTTTAAAAAGCTGGCAATGAACACTCCATATCATTAAGTCTTGTCTTAATTATTTGCTGTAGGACTTTATTTCAATTCTCAGCTTACAGGATAATAAACAAGGCATGTGCACATTAATGCTCAACTCATCCCTGAGGAGTAGGATTTAAATCACATGAAGTTATTTTGTTTATTTGTATTTTTAATCTGCATTGGGTACTACTGTTGGTACTCAGGTTTGTTTATTTTCTTTGTGGGTTTGTTTGTTTGTTTTCTAGTGCCTTTAATATATCACACTTGATATATTGTTGAACCCCTCCATAGTTCATTAGCATAGCACAGCTCCCAGATGAATTGGGATGAGCTTGCTGAGTCAGCTGACAGAAGGAAGAGAGGAATCGTGTCTGGCAGCAGCACGGAGTTACTTTGGCATAAGGTGGGAATGACCTAACATTTGTCATCTCTTGTTTATTCTTTGGTCCCCTACTGCTCCAGGAGACCCAGTGGGGGCTGGTTGGATTGGAGCTTTTATTGCTTGTGTCACTGTGTATTTATGGATTTGTTTTGCACTTTGTGGGGAAGGTGCAGAGGTTTATGCAGTGATCCTTGGACATGTCGTGTCTTCAGCCAGGAGAAGGTTTTTTCACTGCAGCACACAGACTGCTTGCTCATGGTCATGAGAGACCAAACTGAGGTCTTGGGACAAATGCTGCTTTGCTGTTTCACTGGTCATGTAGCAAGTCATGCCAGGCCAGTGATTACACACTCGGGCACCTCAGGGTGATATTAAGCATGGAACTGGTTTTGCAGATGTTTTGTGGGAAACAGGTCAGTCCTCAATAGCAAACCAACAAAGGATTCAGACCATAAGCTAAGAGTGAAACTCCTGTTAAGGCAGCAGGAATGGTTTTGGTTGACAGCACAAAACAAGATAAATACCATGTTACCTTTTGGGTCAACTGGCTGTGTAATCCCCTGTCAGGACTGTAACATTTATGCATACTGCACAGTTTAGGATCACAAAGGTGCTTTTTTTGGCTTTTTTTCCCTAACTTTGCTGTTCAAGATCAACTGTAGCGAAATGGAATAGCATTTTGATTGCTGTAATCAGACCTAGCACACTTAAATGTTCTGAAGTGTTTTTCATCTCCTAATTTTCAGCTATCAGTAGCATTTATGACCCACTTTGCTTCCTCTTGAAATCACAGCTTCTGAAATAGAGCACCCACTGTAAGAGGCCGTCAGCAGCCCTGAACTCCTGTTTCTCAGCACCTCAATAATATTTCTTGTCCCTGGACCCCAGGAAACTCTCTTGGATCATGACTGTTCCTTGTTCTTTCCTGATTATACTAAAATTTCAAGGGTAACATTAAAAAAGCCCTAGAAATTATTGGTCTGATTCCCTCTTTAGTTTAATGGACTCTAACTACTAATTGCCTTTGAAAAACCTAGCCTAAACTATTATTTTTTTTATCTTTGCCTCTATTTTATCAACAAATTTAATTAAACTGACCATAAAGGAACCCAAAATTATAAGTACAAAAGATACTGGAATTTTGGACAGATATGAATGTGCTAATTAGCTTTCAATTCAGTCATGCTAAAAAAATGAAGTCTTTAGTACACATCTCTACTGTTTTTTATTAAAAGTAAAGAATTAGAAAAGTACCACATGTCAAAGAATAAATAATAAAGCTTTCAGTATATTGAGACAATATTGGTAAATCTTACTGATATGCTGTTTATTAAAAAAAATACAGTGCTGAAATTCTAATGAGATTCTGCACTGTTGAATGTCCCTCTAGTTTTGAGAACAAGGCAATTTATACTCTTTTCTAGAGCAATTTAAATTGTTTCTTTTATGTTGTATGGTTTTGCACTAATGTTTCTTTTCAAGTTCTGCTTTTGTGGGCCTCCTTTCTCCTTGTTTCTTATTGAAGTGCTGAGGATCATTTGAGTCAAACCCATTAACTTTGCCATGGTTTTCAATCAAGACCTTTGCAAAATGCCCAGTTCCACAATGGCTTTAATGGAAATTATAGATTGCTTCATATTTGATTTAGACCTCACCCCTGGGCTTGTTTGCTTTTTCCCCCCTCAGGTTATCAAGCTTTGCATGATTTTTCTCAGTCTTTTCTTAGCATAAGCATGTAAGCTGGACAATTGCTCTGCCTCTAATTATTTTTGCTCTGTACTGAAAGTCATTCATGTTATTTCTGGTGATTGCAGCTGAAAATGAAAACATTCAGTGGGAAATCCAGGGTCTGCTGGAGTTACAGAAAAACTCCTCTCGAGTGAACATTTTTTCCTACCTACCTGGGCATGCAGGTCAAAATATAATTAATAATTAGATCCTGGTTGGTCTCCAGCCCATCTTTATTGGAAATATTGATAATCTTTAATGGAAATAGTAACATAGTTGAACTATGAGAGTGTATAATATATGAGCAAGGGGCAGTGTGCTTTGGATGGGCTTTTCCTGCAGAAGAAGTAATTCCTGTTCGTGTCTCTCTCAAGTGTTTCACTACTGGAAGGAGGGATACACAGAATGGAGAGGCAGGGAAGTGGCTGTGTAGACAGGATTGTTCTTGGGAAGCAGTTCAGTTGTTCCTGCAGGCTGCAGGTGTAGGGAAGCATTGCTCTTTTCTAATCATCTAAAAGCATCTGGAAAAGTGAAAGTAATGGACTCGAGGTTTTTCCAAAGGCTTGTGCAGAATATGACAAATACATGAGACTGCATCACTGAGGCCTTTATGAGAAAATGGAAACAATGCCATTTGTGTCCCAGCTGTGCTCCCAGAGCTCTATTTCCTACACAGTAATGGGCAGGGCTGGTGATGGGATGGATCCAAGGATCTGTTTCATGTGTTGTGAGATTCTGGAATGTAGATTTTGTGTGTAATTTATAGAAGTATGGGTTTTATTCACTAGAAGTGTGCCTCCCAGCTTCAGCAGGTCTAATGCACTGTTACACTTCTCAGCCTGACTGCATCCAACTTTGCATGTTGAGATTCAAAAGAAGGGGGATAGGAAATATTGTCTACTAGAAGAGAATTAAGGAGGCAAAAAAAGAGAAAAATAATCTAATATGGCTCAGGGGTCCTTCATGTTTTACAGAAGGCTTCTTCCATAGGCTCTCTTTGTGATTCTTTCGCTTCATTTTGGCCTCCTGTGTTTGTCAGTCACCTTTTAAATTTTGGCCTGAGAGCATCCTCAGTGCAGAATTGATAATGCCATGCTCAGAAGGATGGTAACTGGATATAGTCTCAGTAGGAAAGCCCTCATTCCATCACTTCCCAGCTTGTGCTGGATGGGGATTTTTATTTTATTTTTCTTTTTGGTCATACCTTATTTCAGAGACGTGGCCAGCTTGGCTTCTTGGGTTTTCAGCAATGTGGTTGTTGGTTTTGTTGGTTTTTTTCATTTCCCTGGTGAAAAATCTGATGTCACCAATGCACTCAGAGTGTACACAAACCGTGAGAGAAAAGAGCAGATTTGTTTATTGAAAAACATCCCCACGTTACTTCTGGTGGCAGGGAAAGTGTAAAGGCAGAAAATGATTCAAACCCCATGTGACCTGATTGCAAAGTGAATTTTTTTTTTTCCTGCTTTATTTAATCATTTCCATTTAATCCTGTTTCCAAGGCATGAGCCTCCCCAGCTTTTCCAGAGTGACCATATGGGCAGTATATGGATATCACAACTATGTCTGAATATCCAGCTGCTATTTGTGTGCCAGTGGGGAATGGCTGTGTGGCTGGCTGGAGTACCCTGGGTGAACCTGCTGCTTACATGAGAATATTTCTGAATAATAGTAGTCAGTGGCCATTTAATTTGGGCAGTTGCTGATCCTTGGCATAGATTGTTGACAAGGTGGGATAGCAGAGAGAAAGCAGATTGTATTAATGGAAGTATGGAAACTGTTCAGAGGGAAGGAAAGCGAGCTCACTCTTTCTTCTCTGCCTTTACAGATAGAGGATTGGGGTCACAAAGCTCCATGTGGGTTTAACATCCTTGAAAATGCCAGGAACAGAGTAATTGGATGGCTGGAACAGAGTGTGGATGCAGCTCTTTCGTCACTGCCCTTGGTGAATGAAATTCTTTTCACTCTGCATTCCAATCTAACAGAGACTTTTCACTTTCAGCATGGATGGTTTCACCTCTGCGCCAGGCAGCAGCCCCAGTGGTAAGGTACAGATAATTGGAGCAAATCACTCCAAACCCTCCTCAAAGCACTGCATTATGCATGCACCAGCTCCAAAAATGGACAATTAGAAAGACACCTCTTTTAGAAAGTGCTTTTGTAGTGAGTAAAACAAAATGATTTCTTCAGGTTCCAGTGCAAAATGAGTGGCTACAAAGCATGTGCATAGCTTTCCGGAGATATAATTCAAGGGGGATGATAATAATAACCTTTTTCTGTCACCAGAGAGTCTGCACAAAGATTCCATCAGCATTTTGCACAGTATGATAAAAAAATGTGTGAAATCCTCAGCATCAGTGGAGGTTCAAAGTGAAACAGAATCAAGCAGAATAAGGTACCCATAACGAAAAGAAATAGCTAAATGATACTAAGGAAGCCAAGATAACTGAAAAAATTAACAGCACAATAGCTTATAGAGTCTGCTTCTGCTAACAAAGGCCATCTTTAGCACCCAGTGTCTCCATTCAGTCTGAAAAGACTGGAATGAACAAAACAGGAATAGTATAGAAAAAAATTTGAAATGTAAAGTTAAGACACTTGAACTCTGACCTCTCCATAAAAAGAGAGGCTTCCTGTCTGTGCCAGCATCCCAGGCATGAAGGATGCCTGGCTGCCTGTGGCACAGAGCGAGCCAGCAGGATATGGACGGTCTGTGGGAAGGCATGAAGGGATTTCCTGCAAAGACTCCCCCTCTAGGGAGCCTGGGATCCCACAGTAGCTGGCCCTGACGAGGCTGGGTTTGTTGAGACAAAAGCCACAGGCCCAAAGCCCTCCCAAAGCTTTGGGATTTGCTTTCCGACGTAAGGGAGATATTCAGGCTTTCAGTTTTCATTACCACTTTGTTCATTATTGTGCCTTGAGGAGCTATAAATAACACATGGCTAATTTGTGAATATGGCACGTTCCAGGGGATGTGTGTATTTTAATCAGGGCACCTTCTGACATTTGGTAATTGGTTTACAGATTTGTTATATAATTTCATGAGTATTAAATTGCTAAGAGGAAAAAATCTAAACTTATGTGATCTAAAATGTGCCCTCAGTGCACCCTTAGAGCAGCTGTGCTCCTTCCAGGTCTAGCTGAGGACAGATTTTAAGTCAACAAGTACATCAACTGGCATCTATTTTTTCATTTCTTACAGTTTTAGTAAACTAGTAGTTACAGTCTTCACAACATCTTTTTTTAATTAAAGTTTTTGTGTGTGTGTGTGTATATCACTAAACAGCTCTTAGGATTTAGGCAGATTTTTTCTGGTGAGAACAGAGGTTTTATGTTGGAAGGTGCATGTTTGTTACTGGAGTACATTTTGGCATGTTAGTTAGAACAAGTCACATGGCACTGGCCTATCTGCATCTGGGCACTGAGAACATCTGCGGGCCGATGCTCATGTACTCCCTTCCCTTAGCTCACCATCCCAAATTAGCTTTATTTCCAAAACCAGCTGGCTCTCAGGCTGTCTTGTAATCCTGCTGTCCTGGAGCCTGGGCATCTAGTCCTTGGAAATGGGGTGGGGCGTGATTTGAGGCTTTGTCAAGGAAGAAACACCTGTCTGAAATAGTGACAGATGACATAGATTAATAAGGAATATTATCTTCCATTGTTTGTATTATTGGAATCAAAAGTACAGAGAAACAGAAAATTTACCTGATTTTAAATTTTAGTTGTTATTATTTGTTTTCTCTCTTGCACAAAAGAAGACATTCCTGTCTGCATTTCCAAAGCTACCTGGCTTCCCTGGCTGTACCTGTTGCCCCACAATGTTCAGGGAAGCTGTGCCCTGGGGAAGGTTTCAGCCGCAGATGCCTGAGCTGTGGCCGTTCACTGGTGTCACTGCTCACGGGGCCAAGGCAGCATTGGCCGGGAACCTCTGCCATGGAACAGCCAGAGGCACGAGAGCAGCTCCTGGCAAGAAACTCCTGCCTTTCATTTACCTCATTGCCAAAAATGGGCCCTGCTTTGGAGCAGGGCCTGGGTCATGCTGCCATTTGGTGTCCAGCTCTGGGGTCACTGCGCCATTTTGTGTCGGGCTCTGGGGTCACTGCACCATTTTGTGCCAGGCCTTGGGTTGCTCCACCATTTTGTGTCAGGCTTTGGGGTCACTCCATCATTTTGTTTCAGGCCATGGATCACTCCACCATTTTGTGTCAGGCTCTGGGGTCACTCTGCCGTTTTGTGTTAGACCATGAGTCACTCTGTCATTTTTTGTGTGGCCAGAGGCTCATTAAGGATCAAGGGGTGAGGTGTCTCGTAAGAGTTAGAACATCCTAGAAATGCTTCTCTGGCTTTCTTTGGCACACATCCCCATGTTTTTACTTCAAGTGATCTAATGTTATATTTAAGCAAGTTGTTCTACAGTTCCTGTAACTTTGGACTTGAATCCTGGTATGTAAATGGTGAATAATATGGCCTAGAAACTGAAGTAAGGTCCATAAGCTCCTGGGACCCTGCAGAGGGATGTATGGGCACTGGGGAATTGCACCCTCCATGTTGTGAGCTGTGGATAATGGGTAAGATCAGACAACTGGGGGTGGGTGGGGGGAAGGCAGGGGAGAGGTGTGAGGAAAAGAAGATCAACCTGGATGCTTTATGCTTCTGTTACATATTTCAAGTTCTTCCCTTAACCAATTCAGTATTAGCATATTTAGAACTGATGCTAAGTAAAACAGAAATATGGTAGAAGTCCACTAAGACCTTGCAATTTCCTCTTTGTGATTTGAGTCTAGTTTTGTTGCAGCAGGGATCTCATCATCCCAGGCTGCAGCACTGAGTACAAAGGTGAGATTTGTCTGCCTGGCCAAATGTCTCCGCTGTCCATGCACGGCTTTGGCTGCCCTGTATGCTGAAGAGCACAGCCACCTGTGGCTTCTTTTGACATTAGAAACACCAAGCACCTGCCATAGATGTTGCCATCTGTCACTGCAGCATTGATTGAGGCAGCTTGGGCTGTAGGAGGCTGGCTCAGACCAGGCAAGGTACCAAATTTTTGCCTTTCCAGAGCTTCACCTCTGCTGACATGTTGATAACCCTCAGAGGCTCCTGCTTGTATTTGCTTTCTGTAGAATGCTGCTGGAATTTTAGGACATTTTACATCAGTGTATCTTTAACTGAGCCAGAAGGAGTGATGAGGGTGCCTGGAGTACTCCTGTTGCTGTGGGGACAAGGACCCAGAAGGAGCTCTCTCATTCCCACAAGGAAGGTGAGTGACTGTGGTGCTGTGCAGTATTGCCCAAGAAAAGTCAGTTATTTTCGTGTTGCTACATGGAGATCCTTGAACATGTGTGAAGCCTGTGGCTGGGGAACAAATGATATTTCTGCAGGGTCTGATGGGCTAACAGCTGTCCTGCTGAGCCAAGCTCCTGGCTTCTCCTGTTGAATTCTGGAGCCAGTCCCTGCGCCCTTGGACTGAAGTGTGCTCCAGCCCTGCCAGCAGTATGTAAGGCCATCAGCTCCCCCATGGCCTGGTACACATGGGCACGTGGGTCTCTTCCCAGAGGCTGTTTCTCCCATGCCAGGCAGACACGGAGTCACTCAGGCTCTCTATCATGTGGTTCTTGCCTCGGGGAGGGCATCTCCTTCAGAAGGTGCCTCATCTGGAGTGCAGACAGGCCTTTTTTGAGCATGTTGTTGCTATACTGACACTTGGTTCCTGCTTAGTGCTGTGATGCTTTTTTAATGAGTCCAAAGAAATTCCATTTTAAAAAATCAGTCTGGGTTTTTCCTTGAGGAGAAGACGTTATTGGTAACAATGCTTTGCAAGCAGTTTTTGTCAGGTTTCATGATCTTTGAAGATGTCCAAGCAGTCACTGAGGGGTTACACTGGGCTGGCTTCAGCTATGCAATGCTGTAACTTGAAGTACTGTGGGGTTTGGTATTTTTTACTGCATATGGCCATAAAATAGAGACTTTCCCATAAAGTAGATTAAGGAGGATCTTTGATACTTTCGTTCAAAGAACACCTCCTCCACAAGGTGAGCATTAACAAGATGGTAGTGTCACATTTTCATGACAAGGTTCTGACTGAGCAGATCATTAGAGAGAAAAGATCAAAGCCACTTCCCCATGTTACATTTCAGGTGGACATGAGTGTGTCACTGGAAAAAAGCTCGAGTAGCAAACTTCACAGGAGGGGAAGCTCACTCCTCCCACCTGTCTATCCTTTGCAATTTCCTTCCAGTGAGTCACAAACTTCTGGATTTTCAAAGGAGTTATGTTTTAATCCAACTGCTAACTGATACAGCTCTGATGAGAGACTTGGACATCAGAAGAGATGCTGGCTCTCCTTCATTGCTAGTGAGCAAGACCCAAATACCACATTAAACAATTAAGTGTTTAATTCTTACTGGCTTTCCAGTAATCTCTTTGGTCCGGAATTGCTTTTGTTTTTTCGTAAGGGTTACATATCTAACAAAAAAAGAATAAATTGACTAAACATTTTTAGCCAGTGCAGTAAACCAGGAAATTTTACTTTGTAAATTTTACTAAAGTAGGTTGGTAATTTATTTAATTCTAATTTATTCACTTAATCAAAAATTCTAAATTTTACCAAATTAGAAAGCTGATTTAATGTGTAAACCTCTTCTGCTCTGTATCTACTGGTAGGACATTCAGTTCTTTTTTCCCTGGATACAGAATATGTACCCTAGAGCCTGAGGCACAGGGAGATCTCAGGGTGTTCTGCAGGCAAGAAAGGCTCTTCACTGCTTGATGAACTCTGCTGAACTTGCTGGATTGCCATTACTCACCTTCATCTCCAAGTGGGAGCCAGCTCCTTGCACAGCTCAAAGAAAGCAAGAGCTGCACCCAAGTTAAATGTTATACAATAGGATTGTAAGGCATGTATCCAAAGTGCTTCTCAAACTTTTTACAGATACTCCAGCACATTTGAAGCGTTTGACGGAAAAGAATAGGCAAGGGCAACAATGATTGATCCATGTTTTTAAGAAAAAAATTGAAGCCATATTTCCACCAGGGGCTTCAGACAGACATTGATGTATTTATCGAGAAAGGGCCCACGAGTGCCAGCCTTTGCATCACTAAAAATGTAGCCTGCTGCAAGAATTTACAGCTGTGATGGAAGATTCATAGCTGCTCTCTTTATTTACTGGATACATCTCTTGCAGCTGAGTAAAGGCATAAATATGAAATTAAATCACAAAAACTACTTTGAAGTAGTGCTAAGGGTACTTTTTAAACCTGCGGGGCCAGGACAACTTAAAACTAATGCTGAAACACAATTGAGTTGAACAGTATTTACTGATCCATTATTCCATCCCTTTACAGCTAATATGTAAAATCACAGATTATTGGAGACCATTTGCTGTATTCCTATATGTAATGCTTAACAGGAGGACTCAAGGGCAGCACATTAGATAAAGGTGCATCCATGAATTTCTGTCTTTGTGATTTATAGTTTTCATGTCACTGTAAAATTATTTTTATAGTTTGTTTTACCGGCGCGTGGTGTGAGAGAACTTATATATGCTGTTGAAAAATAGCTTCATAAACAACAACAGGCTGTGATAGCAGCTCTTTGAGGCATAGCTATGGGTGTGAATGCCAGTATTAGGTTAATATTCCTTGTCCTTTCAGGTCATTGCAGATATTTGAAGTGGCTGCAGCTCCATGGGCTGGGGAGCGTGGGGGAGCAGAGCAGCCAGGAGAAAGGGGCAAAACACAACCCACCCCCAGGAGCAATTAGTGTTAATGTGTTATTTTGGATAATGGTGATCCACAGTTTCTACATGGCAAGTTTTTATCTCTATATCTTGTAGCTCCTTATCTCAATTTTGCAGGTCACAAAACTGATTAATTACACTAGCAGCAGTAGTATAATTAGTGCTGATTATTCTCTGAGCTTTTTCTTCTTTAATCATCTGTTTAATTGGAACTAAATCCCTGTTTATCAAATAGTGTAGGTTTTAGCATGTGAAGACAGTGGATTTTGTTTAAGTCTTTCCACCTTGAACTCAGGCATTGTTATAAAAGCTTTGGGAATATTTCTGTGGGATTATACTGATTATAACTGGATCAGGATTTGGCATTTTTTAGTATCTGGTCGTTTGTCAAATGTTTTGATGTTATAGTGAGCACTTTCTTTAAAAATCTAGGAAAAAGAGATGAAGAATAAACAGACTGGAGACTCTTATAAATGACCTGCCATATTTACAGTGTTATTTCATAGCAGAATCTCTGTTAAATGATGAGGGAGAATACTTTGTTGACCAACTTGGAGAAGTTTGAATTGTCTTTAATCAGGAGCTGCCAGAATAAAAGAAAATACATGGAAGCAATATGTGACTGTTTTTCAAAGCATAAATGCAACAAAATCTGAAGAAATAAGGACTGTACCATACTTGTGCATGAGGTGCTCTTTGTATTATCATAGTGTGGTTCTCTTGATGTATGGTGCAGTGACAGGACAAAAGGGAAAACAAGTAACACCTGGAGCAGTGGTGGAATGACAAGAAAGGGAATCAAGTCATACTTGCTTCACCTCAAATCTTTCAGAAGGTCAGGAGCTGATAGTTCTTACCCTTCATTCAGCTTCTGCTGGGGCCTTTTGCTTCCCTCCCCACTCCTGCCCCCCACAAACTGCTACAGAAATAGTTACTAATGATGATGAATAGGGTTTTTTCTATTTTAAACTCCCTCAATATGAAGATCTTTCTCCTTCTGTCATTCTCTAACTACTTCAAAAGTCAGTGTAATTCTCTGTAATTCACAAGCTCTGGGCATTTTGCCCATTAGGATCTTTTTTCCTTCATCATTTTGGTAGCTGCAGTACATCTTGTCTAAGTGAAAAGGAGCATAAGGGAGAAAAGTCACCTCTTGATCCCACCCCAACCCACTGCTTAGGTAAGGGACCTGCTGCAGATCTTTATTGATTTGTCACACTAATTGGAGCAGGAAGTATTTGGCTGTGCCAGGAACATTTCTGTAGCTGTAACTCACAGTGTCTCCACAAGCTCCTGCAAACAGTGAAGCTGTGCAGCACCTCACACTCACATCTGTGTGCAGGGGCTGACCCAGGCCCTCTGCAGGCAGTTCTTCACCCACTGCCTTGTCCTGTTCAGGTGTGCATCTCAAATGACTTGGGCTGCGTTTAAACCGGGTGGTTAAGGTATTCTCATGATTCTGCTGCTAAAGATGTGTTTAATCTTTCCTCTGTGTGGAAAAAAAATAATTTTTATATGGTGGCTCATCTTGATTTAACATTACCATATGCTGTTGATTGCTTATTCAAGTTGCATTAATGTAAAATGTTGAAGTTTGGTTTCAGTGACATTATTGAGTAGGGGTGGTGCATTATTTGTAATATATGATGTGTAACTTCAATCCCTGCAGTTTTAGAATGTATTAATTTTTACTAGAGGAGAAATACTTGCCTGATTAACAAGTTTATAGTGAGAAAGAAATGTTCATTTTCTAGTCATGATCTTGTGCTCTTTTCCTTCTTAATTTCCACGACTGTAAAGCTTCATTCTTTGTTGTAACTGCAAACTAAAAACCCAAGCTGTGATTCCATCCCATTACATCCAGACTCTTTTTTTTGTTTGAAGTTTGACTTCACTTTTCAGGCTGATGTCTCTCATCAAGTCATTGCACAGAAAACAGAGATCAGTGAGATGGGAAAACAAACAGTAGATGGTTTACATGGATCCTTTTTTTTTCCTCCTGACCTTCCAAACCTATGATGCTGCTGTATTTTAAAGGACAAGCTGCGAGAGGCACCTAAAATGACATCATTATATTCTATTAGCCTTTTATATAATTTTTCTAATATTCCTAACCTTTTCAATTGCAGTAAATTTACCTGGGCTTTGTTGTGTTTTGAGGTTTTTTATTAGATTTTACGTAAAACCATATTAACTTCTTTAGTTCTACTTGTTCCTGCTACAAATACCGTTTCATGGTCACCTGTTTTCCTCCTTCCCACAGCTCCTGAGCATGTGAAACTCAGGCAATACCCTGAAATAACTCCATCCCTACCAGTGGCTTAAAATGCTGGAGAAAATTAGTATAGTTTGTAGTAGAGTCCTTTGGTTTTTCCACAGTTGCTGATACTTTGTAATTGAAGTTTTGAAAGGCCTTAAGGCTATAGCAGTGAGGAATGCCTGGCAGGATGTGGGATACGGATAACTGGGCAGGTATTTGTTCCTGTCATGTGTAAAATGAGAGCAAACAGGGAGAAAATGCAAACCTGGGAGTACTGAGCTGTCTCATGGCTCTGGGTGCTCACTGAATGCAGACTGGGGGGTACAGCTGCAGGCAGGCACGTGCTGCCCTGGATCGATCCTGGCTGTGCGGTGGCACCAAAGTGGGAACAAATTCAGAGGGAAACAGGGTGTTCCTGAGCATCAGCTGGGGAGTGGAAGCACAGGTGGAAGAAAAAAGTGATATCTATCAGCCTAGGAAAGGCAAAAATAAGAAAACCATTGATTTTTTTAACATCATTAGAATCAGTAATGGATCACTTCCTTGTGAGAAATGACCCGTCCTCCTCCTTTCCAATCCTGTTACTTCTGTAATGAGTTTTTATTAGGTAACCTGTTTTCTGTAAATTATAGCCCAGATTTCTCAACGGACATCAAACCATCTTCTCAGTAAGAATACTTGGTTCATTATTTATTTATACTTGGAAAAAAATGCATTTTGCAGTCAAGAGTTATAAGGAGAGTGATATTTAAAACAGAATTATAGATATAAAAAATGTTATTTGCAAATCTTGGTTAGGTTTTCTACTTTGTTGTACAAACTGTTCAACTTAAACCTATTCTTAATCTTTCCCATTTAGGACTTGACAGCAAAGTCCATTGGTGGGGTGGTAAAGACACATTACTGGGTGTAATTCTGTCTCTGAAGCTGATGAGTTTTAGCTGCCTGTGATTAAGTCTCTGAATTCCTTTGCATCTTCCTATGATTTTACAGTTTAGATCACTGGATTTCTCAAGAGGGATGGGGGGGTGTTACATTTAATACCTTTGGCTATTTTTGTTCTGCCTGGTCAAATACTTCACTAAGCCTCTGTTTTCTAGTCCTTTTTGGGTAGCCATCAGAGTACTGTGAACTATTCTGCTCAAAATACCACCATTAACAATAACTGAGGGAAGGACAACTTCTGAAGGAGTGACATCAGATGGATTTGTTCTTAGCCTAGAGCTTTGAAATAATTTTTACTGTTCTTCAAATAATTCTGGCCTTATACATAAAAATGATCACAAAGCATGCTGTGTTTTATCAAAGGTGCAGGATCTTTTTATTATAATAATGTGCAGTTTAATGAGACAACCCTGAAAAAGGATCAGTCCCATTAATTTGGAAAGCTGTGTTCTGTACATTTTGGGCTCTGGAAGAAAAGTAGAACAGGTTTAGAGCTACAGATCCCTTCTTATGCTTAGTTCTGGTATAAATGACAAAAGGTTTGGGGGCTTTTAGCTGTTGTTTTCAATCAGCTATTTACTATACCCTGATTACAAGAAATACTTGGAATTACATAGAAACCTTCATATACCACCTTCTCTCAGTGCCTCACAGCTTGGTATTTCATTATTTGAATTGTTCTTGTTGTATGTGTAAGGAGAATCATACAAATTATGAGTTCAACTTTGATCCATATTGGCTATGGCATCAAAATCTCCTTCCCTCAATTCCCTATTTCAGTTCATACACCTGAAAATAGGTTTATTCTTTAGCAGAGCAGAGTAACCAAAGCACTCTGAGTATGTGTGTGCACAGTTTGCTTTGTACCTCTGCCCTGGGCTCAGATATTTTGTGCTGTGTTAATGTTTTATGGTGTTAAAACAATTCCTTTATCTGGTGTGATTCTTGTAGGATATCCTGCAGGATAATAATTAGGCTGGATAATTAAATCAAATCACTGGAAGGCTAAAGAAGAAGATAAGAGGATGCAATTACTGAGCAAGGGTGTCCATCCTGGGCAATGTTTGTGCATGTTCCAGTAGCATGGTAGGATTCAAGGGCCCATGGTAGCAAAAAAAAAGGAAGCATGCCATTCAAAACTTATTCCAGGTGTCTGTAGGATTTTGGTGCAGCTTTCTTGGTTTTATTGAAAGGAGACCATAACTGTGACACAGGGAATTGCAGCTGCTGAATCTTCATATTATCCAGAGGGTGCCAACAAGGGATATTGAACAGATACAGTACAGATACAGGTTCTCACAGTAGATGAAGTGAGAGAGCAAAACTCTATTAAATGAAGGACCTAAAATATTTTGTATAACAAAGACAGTTTTGTGCAGTTAGAAAGTCTCAGCCTCTAATCCCCACTAATAAGAGGCTGAAGAAGAATTACCAGTTGACCAGCAAATTCTCAACATGAGAGAAATTCTTGGGTTTGTGTATTTGCACCTCGCTCCTGTGACCTCTCTTATGAGATGCAGAAACCATCATGCAATAAAGGGGTTTGGTCCTGCTCTGTCCTCCTCTGTCCTGTCCTGTCCTCCTTAGTGGAGTAGCTGTCACTTGAATGATGCCCAAGTGGATTTGATCCTAAGGATCATTCATGCCTAAGAGCCAGGGAGAGGTGAGTTCCAGACTTGAATGAAGTCATGGGTAAACAACTGTGCAGGAGGGCTCTGTCATGATTTTAGAAGAAAACAGGATTGTTGGATGTGAACTTTACAAAATGGACATGGATGATCAAATTAAGGGGAAGCTGCAAAGGGCAGTGCAGCTCAAAAGGTGACCCTGGCCCATGGCTGAGGGAGGGGTCAGGCAAGAGCTTCATGAGCAACTAAAGTGGGGAGAATGTGATGTCAGAAGATGAGAAAGGTCAAAATAATAGATAACTTCAGTTCATGGCTGCTTATGCTGAAAGAATAATGCCTGGTCCAGTGACCATGGATATTCACAGCATGGATTTGGTGCAGGTTTGGGAGAGCCTGGGATTGACCAGCTTGCTCTGCCTCACTGCAGGGTTGGTCCTCACACAAATTCCCAGGCTGGTGCCAAGCTGAGTGTTGTCCCCTGCAATCTAAGAGGTGAAGAATAGCAAATAATCCCATCTTGTACCTCCTTGTAGTCAGCATCCACTGATCCTCCAAACACAGAAGGACAGGCTCTGCTACCAGCTCTGCCACTGGAGTTTTCCTGAAGGGCTGCAAATACCTCAGAATTCTTCACTGGAAAGTAAATGCAATGTAACACAGCTCTGTAGTTCTGGTTAGCACCATATATTTTTATGTCCCATCCTAACAAGATAAAAGAGGCATGGATGAGCAAAGAAAACATAAGAGTGTTTCATATAGGAGTTATTAAAATTAGTTGCTTCTACTTCATAGAAATTTGTAACAACTCTTTTCAGTGTGTTCCTTATTACAGTTATTTTTCCCCCCCTCTTTTGTCTGCCACAAAGCAACAAACGCTCCCTCTCCCTCTTTTCATTTATCTTTTCCTTTCTTTTTCTTAAGGGATAGAAGAGAAAATGGAAAAAATAAATATGAAAAGCAAATCATCATTTGAACATTGTGCATTCCATTAAACCCAGCAGAACAGAACCAGGAAAAGAACTGGAAATATTGCCAGTTCTGATGTATCACCCCATCTTCCTTTTTGAATTAAAAGACGTATCTAGACCTACTAGCTCTCCTTTTAGCAAAGCTGAAACTTTGGAGAATATGTTTGGAACTATTGAGTCTCAGGGAAATCTACAGATTTCAAAGCCCTCATCTCTCAGGAGTTTGTGCCTGAACCCATGACACAATTTGGTCTTATTTTTGCAAAAGGACTTCAGAAATTTTAGATTATAAGCTTGATGATTTGTACCCTGATACTTTTTTCCTCAAACAGCATCAATTGCTTCAAGTTTCTGAACCTGACAGAGCAACTGAGTCATTTATTTTTAAACATAAATAGAGATAATCTCTTTTGTAGCATTTCTAATTTCTTGTCCAAAAGGCATGTGAAATCAGCACATCTGTACAAATGCAAATAATTTTCATGTGAGGCCAAGCTGAAATCTGGTGTTCTCAGGCAGATAACATTTATCCATCAGTATTCACATATTGTCTTATCAACATGTGTAGACACTTCTGCTTTTGAAAAGCTTCATTTATCACTTGTTGAATGTTTGAAGCTGAACTGCTCTTTTTGAAGAAATTGTTTCTTAGATTGATGGATTCTGCTGATAACTTAAAAAAAAAGTAGTCAAAAAGCCCTCACCCACCTGTCTGTGCCTGCTGTGGCACACATCTGAAAATGGCCTAGAACCAGCAGAGTGGTGCATTCCAAATATTCAGAGTTTATACTGGTCATTAGATACTGAAGTTGCATATAAAGTACATTAGAAATGAATATTGAAAGTGTCCTGTTAAGCAAAAATTGTAGTTACTCAACAGATTTTTTTTTCCTGTTGGTTTTATAATTAGCTGGCTTGTTCTTGAGAATGATTTCCTCTTCTTTATTTTCACAACTTCGTATATCTTTTTTAATCAGCCAATACACATATTTGTCTTACAGACAAATGCATTATATGCTACATATTTCATCACTGAGTGGCTGCCAGAAATGCATTTCCATATCTACTCTCCATGAATCAGCAGAACACCACTATAAATCTTCACTCCCTATAAAACTTTTTTAATAGACGTGTATCCTCATTCTGATGTTCTATAATCAGCTTTGTCAGAGACACTGTGGGCCCTCTTTCCTTAAAATATTAGCTTACTAAAGATTTCAACCACTATTTATAAGCGAGAGAGAGAGAGAATTCACATCTACTATCCAAAATCATTAAAGGATTGATGAGTATTCAAACCTGGAAAATTCTGGCAGGAGAATGATTTCTTTGCAGCAGCCCATGTAATTAAAGAGAGGATGGATATTGGTAGAAACATGACTCCTTACTCTCCTCTTCTACTCACTCTAGGAGAGTAAGGAGTAATCACCGTTTGCTAAACTGTACTCACCTTACTGGGCTGGCACAGACAGGTGGGTCAGTTACAAGAAATCAGAACCACGGGGCTCAAACCATCAGACCAGGTCCTAGGACACTGTACCTGTGAGAGTTACAGCTAGCCAAGGAATGGATGGTTGGATGGAGTAATCCCAGCCACTTCAATCCATGTTGTGGGACAGCAAGAGGGAGGTGGACAGAATGGCAAAGGCATCACCTAAACCTCTGTGGTGGCAGGAATGATATGGATCTTCTATAGGCATTAATATTTCTGTAATTCACTGATGCATGTATGTGAAGAACATTCATGTGGCCACCATTCCCTCCAGCAAACAGCTAAACCAGTTTGAGAGTCACTGCTAAAACAAGTCTTATTGTTCTTTTCAGTAAGAGGTTATGCTGCCTGCTCTGAAGTAGCCATGCCTTTAGGTTCCTGCTTTAAGTACACTTACTGGCATATGGAATAATAAAAGAAATACTCAGTGGCTTAGGGCAAGAGCAGCATTCCAAATAGACTTTAAACGACAAACAAATTGGAGCAGACACTTCTATCCACATGAGCCTAATGGTACTTACCTTTGACAGTAAATGCACAAAATGACGTCTGGCTGAGAAAGTCCCTCTGGGCTAGAAGTAATTGGCAGGTGGAATAGGACTCAGAGGAGCACCACTGCTCTGGTCTCACTTGGCTTTTGATGTCTGCTTGTGCCCACAGCAGGAGAGAAAACTGGGATCTCAGAGCAGGTGCTGGCAGTTGTATATTTTTAGGTTATTTTCAAGGCATGATACCATCTCTTACCTTCTGCCATTCTTCTCCTTGAGTCACTTCAGTGGCCATTCTGAAATAACTGTAATGCCAATTCTGGGTTAAATCAAGTAGAAATGCTTTAAGTGTCTGCATTTACCATGTTCATTTTACCTCAACTTTCTGTGGCTCTTTTCCAAGCACGTCCCACACTTCCCTAGCTCTGCTTAGTCTGGGAAAGGTATAAGAAAATTAGCTGAAGGTCATATGGCTGCTATCCATGCATAACTAATCCTTTATCAGAACAGATGTGAGTTGCAAAGAAAGTTAATGTCTAACTTTTCAAAAGTTTTGATGGAAGTCTGTCTGGGAGCAGCCAGAGCTGACTACAGTGAATCTTGGCTTACTTCACTGAGGACTGGTGGAAGTACCCTGTGCCAATAACATTACTCAAGTCAACATGGATTTAAAATCAGATGTCTGGGTGTGATCAGTCATTTCTGCCTGGAACCTAAAGAGATTAATGAAAGTTTCCTTTGTCTAAAACTGGCACAGCCCAAAACAGCTGTACTGGGATTGTATTTCTGTGTAATAGAAACATAATTTTCATAGGTGTGATGAACAGTGCTGACAATTTGCTTTAGTAAGCCTGAGGAGTTTAAACCATGTAAGTAATCCAAATCTGAGGATTTCTTTGGTTTACACTAATTGTAGATGTCACGTTTGGTGGTGACTGGATGCTGTGGTGATGGGTCCTTCAGAAGTGCTGAGAGATAGATAAAGTTGGGCTGAACTGATGTATTTCATACTAGGAGCAGCTGGATGAGCCCTGAACACCATACCCAAGTGATTCATTTCTGAATGGTGCTGAAAAGAGAGGGGGGTGCTTAAATAAATCAATGGTGATTTTAATAAACTGGGAGCTTCTCGGTACTAAATCTGTCTGCATCTGATCTGAATTGCAATTACCTGTCAAAAATTCATCCATCATTGCAACTTCCAGACAAACTTGCTGGCAGCAGATGTTTCAGGGAAGCTATTTCATGTGGGAAATATATTGTTTGGTGTGCAGCATTCCCAAGAACAAAAGCCAAAGCAGAAAACATTTCCCGAGTAACAGCAATAACTTGTGTGTCATACCTAAGCCGAGTTTATTGGTGAATATAATTTGTAAATGTGGGTTTCCAACATAAATCAGTCAATGAAACACTACTCGTAATTCAGCCATCTCAAAGAGATGTAGTAATTCAATATTTGTGTACTTGTGAAAGGAATGGTATTTCTAATAACTTTAAATTCAGCATTATTAAACCCCCTCTCTGAGGCTGTAACACTGGTGACTGCCAAACAAACGTGGTGTGTTCCAGCAGCCAGGCTGTGGGGAGAGCTCTAAGAGATTGCCTAAAGAAATGTGTCACTCTCATCTGTATTCAGCAGCTGTGGGGCCACCTGTGCTATCCACGTCTCTCTCACACCAAAACCCACAAGAAATTGGGGGGGAAGTATTTGCCTGCCACTTAATATGGGTTCATTGACTTTCTGTCATAAGAGAAAGGGCTGAGTGTGGACTGTGTGAAGGATTTAAATTCAGAATACCTAAGCTCCAGTTTTTCATTGACACCCTTCCCACCATCTGATACATGGCTGGTCCCTTCTGTGGCAAGAAGGCGACATAATGAACATTTCTTTGCAGCCATCAGAAAATTGTCACATAGCACTGCTATTTCTCATCTGAACATGTACCTTGAAAATGACCTCTGGGGACAAGCTGGACACATGATGAGAAGATTGCTATCCCAGCCAAATAATACCCCAAAAGCTGTTCTACTGTCACCTCTATCAAAACCCTCCATTCTCTTTGCCAATTATAACAGCAGAATCTATCACTCTTTTCAATTTTCATTATATCAGGAATTTACTTTGCACATTTTCTTCCTCTCTGTAGTACTTTAAAACCATGTTTCATTAAAAGCTGTTCCTAGCATAACTGGGAGCAATTCACTTATAAAGTAACTGCTGACAGGTGGATCCATTTATATCTTAGACATGATGTGCTGGGCTTCTTATCTTGTCACCTGTGTCTGGTGTTTGAGGATTCATCTTTTGTGTTGGTGGCTCAGAAAGCCCCAGCCTCATAAGCTGCACCAAGTGTGTCATTCTGAGCTCTGGAGAACTGATGGCTGCCAAAGGTTTGGAAAAAACACCCTGGTTTGCCCTACTTCTATCATTCATCAGTGTGCGGCGTCACCGGGGTAGCATTTTCCACAGAAATCAGAAAATATTTACTTCTTGTACATCCACTCTTCTCCTTTATTTCCCTATTATTTATTTTCTTCTATTATTTAGCGTGGAAGGGCTGTGGGTACTTTGTGCAAATCACTTCTCAGGCCTGTGACAAGCGATTGTGTCCCCTCCAAGGGGTTTACTGCCTCAGCACTGGCTCCCAGGGCCATCTGTCCATCCCCCTGTGCCAAAGGCATGGAGGAGAACCAAAGGACAGGAAATAAATGGTCAGCTGCTATCCCAGGGTGCTGCAGGGGTGCACAGGTCCTTCCCTGGATTGTACATCACAGGTAATAATTAGGGAGTGAATTATAATGAACCTGTAAAATGAGGATAAACAACTTCTACCTAACACAGGAGAGAAGCTGGAGCTGGCAAAGGAAGAGAAGAAGTGAATGGCATGGAAAATGATGCTGGCAGGGAACTTCATAATGAGCAGAGGGAAAGATAATTTATATCAAGACCTGGGCGCAGCAGGCACTGCAAGTGCAGGGTGTGACCCTAAACCCGACCCTTTCCTCTCTTCACCTTTCTGAAAGGCTGCATTTCAGGAAGATGAAAAGGAAAATTAACTTTTGGCCTTGGAAGAAGCTGGAGGAGCAGGTGCCTGGGGCTGAAGCTGGTGTGGCTTGCCCATCTCCTTGTGCTCAGGGTCAGGATGTGATCCCATCCCGTTTGGCTGGGGGCTGGCCCCGTGTTCCTCTAGGATGTGATGGAGCTCTGGAAGGTGCCAGTGGATTCGGTGCTTTGGGATTCACTGCTTACCCTGGGGAGCACGAGGTGCTGGCACCAGGCAAACAATGGCAAGCTTTGTGATTAGAAGCAAATTGGTTGGAGCTGGAATTGTTCCCGATGGGTGTTTTTAATTTCATTTTCCTGTGGAAAGATTATTGAAAAAGCTGTTCCAGGTACTCAGATCATGCATTCTGACAAGTTTAAAATTTATACTTGTTCTAAGGGAAGATCACATGTGTTTCAGGCCTATGTGCATAATGTATTTTAATATTGCTAAGGCAGCTGTGACCTCAGCACAGAAATGTCATGAGATGGAATGGCAGAAGCAAGGCAGAAGAAGGACAGGGAGCAAAGCTTAAAACAGCCTCATTAAAATGTATTTTTCTCAGTTTGGAAAAAATAATGAGAACCACCCCTTGATCCATTTTCCTGAAAGCAGTAATGAAATGCTTTAGAGGCCAGTTTCATTCTTATTAATAGTTTTTTTATTAAGGATGAAAATTATCTAATGTGATAACTATGAAGGAATGCAGAGTCATTTTCATTGTGACCATGAACATTTATTTGTGGCATGAAATTACCCTTTGGCAGGAAAGTCCCCTACTATTGCACACATAGACCTGGTTCTTTCAGCTGTTGCTTCATATCCTGCTGTAATGAAATACCTCCTTTAGGTGCATCAAATAAACAAGTCCAAATACCACAGACCCAATACTATATCATCATATTTCTGTCATTTTCCATTGTAAACTCTAAGGTTCCTTTCATTAAAGACAGCAAATGTGTACTTGAGTCATTCCAGGGAATCACAGCCCTTCCACCTCCTTAAACTCTGTATTGATATCTGCAGAAAGCAATTTAATCCATCTTTTCTTCCCACCACACACAATGAAAAGACAAAAATCGCAGTTTGAATTACATTAGCCTTCAGGTCTTCCTAAAGATAAATAATGTTGCCTGCAGGTTTACATTAGGGATTAAGTGTCTGCATTCTGAATAACTCTGGAAATAAATTAAATGAAGGGAGGCACAGCCTTTAGCTCTTTTTTCAGACTGTGTTTTTACACAGCACTTTTGTTTCACCTTTGTTTGAGGACAAAATATAAAATGTTTCTAGAAAATATCTTCCCTTGCCCTTCCCGTTTCCATTTCCTTAATATAAACATGTACTTTTTTTTTTCAGCTCTCTCAGAATGGTGAGGCTGACGAGTGATGTTCCACATGGACCTGACTGCTTTGTGGCTCACCTTGGGGTTCTCAGCTCTCCACAGGAGATCCATCACCTCTTCTCTGGTGAGACACTTAATTCAGGCAACACTCAGTGACTGATTGCTGCAGCACAGGATGGTCCCCTCCTGCCTTGGGAAAATATTTCAAAGGTTAATTGTCAGTTCTACGTTCAAGGTATAAATGTTCATTTCTAAGTGCAGAGGTCTGAAGATCCAACTAACATATTCCCATTTTTCTTACACAAAAGATTGAATTAATTCTTGCAAGAAAAAGCTGTATTTATTTTTAGGACAGTAGTGGAGGTTCTACTTTTAAAGCAGTTTGGACCATGTGGTCTTTTCAGATCTCCAGACTTTATCAGTGGAAAGGAAGGCACACCATGAAGCAAGGAAATGTTTCCTTCCATACTGTTTAACTAGAGCAGGCAGCCATTTGTTTACATATGGTATATTTCTTGTATTTTTGTGTCCTCCCCTAAAATCAGGAAGGCTAAGGACTGATTCCAAATATTTCACTCCCAGTTTGCTTTGGTGTGTCTTTTTTTTTTTCTCCCCTTTGACTTTCCTTGGGTTTAGATGCTTGACTTTAATTATCCCTGTTTTGCTTCACATTATGACTAAGTAGGCTTTTAATATAAACACCTGAGCACAAAAATCAAGATTAAGAAACTGTTCTGCTTGACTTAAAGCATTATGTCTCCTGAAATGGGATACTTGAGGTCTGGGATACCTCAGCTGTAGAAATCAGGTTCTGATAATTACAAATCCTATTGGAGATTTCAAAATAAATTGTGCTTCTTCTCAGTGAGGGCTGTGTAGTGTTTGACTGCCTGTTTCATTGAGCTTAGGCTGCTCTTAGGGTCCATAAGTCATACCAAAAAAGGGACAGCAGTTAAAAAACGGTAAAAAAAAAAGTGTGTGGTTTAGCAGCCTACTTGGAAAACAGAAAGCAGAATTCTGTTTAGCTTTATGGCAGAGGAAGAGAGTTGGTTTTTGGTCTTTGAAAATATATATAGCTCTGATTTAGTATTCAAGGTAATAAGCAGCCCTGACTGCAGGAAAGAGTATTTGTAGGATATCTTTTCCTGGCTTTTTAAAACTGAAACCAAGTCACTTCCACTGGAAGACTTTTCCTTATCTAGCCTGCAGCCTGTCTTTCTTCTTGGACTATTTCAAGTTCACAGGTGAGAACCAGCAATGGTGCATGTGTGTCTCTGCCAGGAGGGGCTGACAGCAGGAGAAAGGCAAAGGGACACCAATCCTGTTCCCTTCCCTCATTTGCAGCACTCTCTGCTGCACGTGCCTTCCACTTGCTCAGGCATTGATTCCTTTCCTTGCACAGGCAGAGCTGCACCATGGATTTCTGCCCAAACAGATGGAAGTGGATTTGGTCACCCCTCCAAACCAACCCTTCTTCCAGAGGCACTGGGGGCAGATTTCCCTGTGGGAAAAGGGCAGTGGGTACAGCAGGGGCTGGCACAGCCTCAGCAGAGGCTCCTACTGGAACTTCTATGGATGCATTGCTGTCCAGCAGGGGATGGGAACAAGCTGCTGCTGCTCCTCTGGGGTGTCACAGTGTATTCCTGAGAGTGCCATGGGCTCTCTTTTCTGGCCTGCATGGAAAAGTGACTGTTCTGTGGGCTCAGAAGGAGCATCTCCTTAGAATTATCCCTTCAGGTTTGACCAGAACAGCCTGCTAAGGGAGAACAGAAGGACTGAATAATGCAGAAATCAGTTTGGCACACCTGGGAAAAATGCCTCTGTGTTTCTTTCCCTAAATGCTGCAGACAGGTGGGAACTGCAGCTGTCTGAAAAACTTCTTTTTATTTCTCTTTAGAATTTTGATTGTTTTTTTAGGTAATCCCCAAAGTGAGATTTTTCAGTTTTGAGGTGGTTCTGATTTGCAACAAATGCTATTTAAAAGACAGAGAGAGACAGACACTCTAAAGGGTAAAAAACAACTCCCTGGAAACACAGTTTGCTTAAAAATCCCCAGAATTAATATGGGACCATACCCTGACAGAGAGAGCCTTCCAGCAATACTTTTCAACATCCCCCTTGGCTGATCTGCCACAGGAACTGGGAGTCATCACATCTAGTGAGACTGTCACCCGTTACTTGGAAGGCCACAGTAACTTCAGTGCTCATGGTTTTAATGGGATGAAGAGGGCACTGTCACCTGTCACCCCATAGGTGGTGGCCTGTCTTGGGGCTGAAGCTACGTGAGGATCTCTGTTCTGTCCTTGTAACCACAAACTGTGGATTAATATTGAAGTAAGTCTTAAAATTCTTAGAGCAGTGCACCCATATGGAGATAAATGACTTTAAATACACCTTGAAGCAATTGTGGAAATTTCTCTGCTAAGAACTTATTTGTATGAAATTGTTATTCATATGAAATTGTGATAAAGCTCTGAGCATAAACTGGAATTTGAAAACCATGGCTTTTGGCTGCCTTTCAGGAAAGGCATTTTATTTTACCCAGCGCTTGATAATCCAAAATGAAAATCTAAGTGAGATCGAAGGGTAACTGCCATGTGCCATGTTGCATTGATTGTGGAAGTTATTTTACGTAGTTCTGGGAATGCACAAGTTGCCATAATCTTTTCATGCTCTCATTTATAAAAATCTTGCCCAGTGAGGTGGCTGTGGGTAGATACTGAGACTAATGCATGAGCAGCTGCTCAGCTCATACTGGCAGGAACACAAGCTGGCTGAGCAGGGCTGTTTGCAAAGCTGGTGTCCTCACGTGGGTTTGCCACTTTTCCCTCAATTCTGCCTTCATCCCCTCTCCTTGAACTGTCTGACTTTGGGAAGTCTCTGCTTTGCTGCTTGTCCAAAGAGCACCTTGCAAACTTACAGGGAGAAATAAATACCACTGGGTATTAATTGCTTAATCAGTTACCTTGTATTTCTTGGCCTTGGGGTTGACTCTGTTTGCTTGTGCACAAGCCAGCCCCAAAGCTGGCATTAAAAATTATTCCCTCTGAGCCGTCAGTGAGGTGTCACACGTGGGCCATCCTCCTAGGCACACCTGTCCCTCATGTGCTGTGTGCCCATTGATATTAAAATCAAATATAAACAAAGGGCACACAGGTACCTGGGGGGAACCATCCCTTTTCATGTTCCTGTGGTACAGAAGTGAATTTTTGTCTTTGAGCTTGTTGGCTAAGGATAAATGGAGATTCTCTCCTTTCCTTGCTTTTTCTCCAAACAACAACAGAAAAACTGCTCCCTTGAATTTCAGTTCAAATTAATGGAAGTCTGGGGGAGAAGAAACAGACAAACAAACAAGGAAATGTTTTATATTTGGGTTTTTCTTTCCATCTTGTGGCAGATGGGTTTGGTGTGTTTTACAGCTACCTTCTGAGATCAGTCTGTTATTTTGCCATTCCTTTGTAAGAGTAGCACTGCTGAATCTTTATCATATTGATCGTTCCACAGGCTTTCATCTGGTGCCTAGGATAATACACAGCGTTGTTATTGCATTATTATTTTTCATTTGTATCTTATTGATTTGCTGCCAGGAACTTACAGGTCAATTTGCAAAAAGATGGGCTATGATTTATTTTTTTCTAAAAGATTATGCCACAATGGGAATGCTTTTATAAGGCTGTCAGGTCTTTAGGTTTGTTTTTTCTCCTCTCAGGAGTGCAGCACATTCATAGATCAGTGGCAGGGTTCCACCTGGATTTACACCCGGAGTATCCACGGCTTTCACGTAATTCATACGGATAAGTGGCTGTACACAAGCCTACACTTAAATTGGAATTTTACTCCTGGGGAATGGTTCTTCTCTCACTCCTCTGTACAACTCAGAAATAACCAAATCAATGCAGTTACCCCAATGCAAAAGGTGGGGGGAGGGGAGGACATAGTTCCTATGACTGACCACAACAAGCATCAAGGGGTAGCATTCCCGGGTGACAGGTGCTAAAAATACACATGAAAATGTTATTTTTGGTACATATTTTTTGTTTGCCCTGGTAACATCAGTTTATTACCAAGTAGTAGTAATCCAGTTCTTAACAGCTTTGTACACAGAGTGCTCACCTTTGAAACAAAATAAGGACTCAAATTCCCTTCATCTTTATTTGGCTTAGATTTGACTTAGATTGTAGCTACTGGGAAAGCAAGGATTATAAAAGTATGTGAAATTGTGCTTCAATTCCTTCAGTACAAAACTCCTGCTACATAATTTACAAGGGGTTAGTTTTTAATTACTCCATGCAAAATGTGTTAAGTGCAGTAGGCTGATGTACCCATACACCGTGTTGTGTACTATTACTTTTCCCTGGAACCCATCCAGGTAAATCAAACCCACAGTGAGGGACTTCCTGTTCATGTTCTATTTACACTGTATTGAATTTTCCTGGCATCCTTTCAGCAGGAGCAATTTGACAAGGGAATTTTTTTATAGCACAGAACACCTTTTGCTGCCACTGAAGATTTTCAGTTTTGGGATTGGTGTGATGTTTCATCCTGCTTTGTGGCATGGAATTGGATGCTGATGTTAAGCCATACTCTTACCAGCACAGGTCACTGGAATTACCTCCCCAGATTGGGAAATTTTATTCTAAATTATAGATTATTCATGGAGCTCAAAGTAAGACACAGCCCAAATAAATGCCTCACTCATAATGTCTCCCACAGCAAGATAATTACCAAGTAGCTGAACTGGTGCCCTTACCTTATAGGAATATTTCAAAGAATGATTTTATTTGTTTTCCTCTAATTGTCCAAGTTCTGCTTCACATTTTGACACCATTAGGATATAACTGTATTAGACAGGAGTGAGGTCAAATGAGATTTCCTGCTTTAAGTGGAGGTGTGAAGTCACAAAATGTGCTGTGTCTGGCTGCTAAATGCCTGTTCAGTCTAGCACAGAAGCATATATACATACATATATATATACACACATTATATATATAGCTTAATACTTCAGCATGTATTTATTTTAATATTTGAGGAAAAAAATATTACCATGTTCCAAGACTTCTGGAAACTGTCTTAAGTACTCTTGTGCACTAGAGAGCTATTTACAGACACCACAAAAACATTGTTTCTTGATAGTAGTCATGACTGTTTTGAGATTTTTTTTTACAAATTTGAGAATTTACAAATTACAAATTATTACAAATCCTTTCAGTAGTTACTAAGGAATCTTTGATTCTTACATGTTTTTATGTAAAAATGTTTCTGAATATTAAATTTAGAACATCTGAGTTGTAGTTTCAAGATCTGTTCTTTTTTATATGCATCAAAGTTGTTACAAAAATGGTCAAAGTCTTCTATTTCAGTAGAGCTCAGTGAGTGTTTTTCCATCTGACAGCTCAACAAACATAAGGAGTTTCATGTTCTGCTTTAATATTAAATATGGCTTTATAAATCACAGTAACTGCTTTCCACCAAACCTGACTTCTGCTTTATTTCAGAGATCTGCCAAAGGAAAGCCTTGCATCTGTCAATAACTTGTGAAAAGTGATTCCTGATTTCTGAGATACCTACCAGGAATGGCATATTTAGCAAGAGTTTCTGAGTTCCTCAGACAATTAGAAAATACCCCAAGCCTCTGCAATAGTGAGTACAGATATTTATTTCTCAAATTTGATTTCCTGATTGACTGAGATGTTCTGACTGCTACAATGACACTTTTAGAAGCTGGGATATTTGTAGGCAATCGATGAGCAGAACCCTGAACTGAACTTGGTGCTGATACACTGCAGTGTGTGAGCAAACACGTGCACAAAACCCAGCATTTTGGAGCTCCTTTTTAAATCTGGCAGCTAAACCAGATTTATATTTGCTTCACGCTTCGTGAAAAAGTAAAAAAGCAATGAAATGCTAGTTACCTTAGTGCCTATCTGTAAAAATTCTTCCTGGGTAATAAATAAATAATGGCATTGATTACTGTTTTTCCCAGCACTGTTACACAGTCCCTGAGTTAAGAGTGGTTCCTGTCATAGCTCCTACAGTGTTCTGGGGGAAGTTCTCTGCTTAAGGCAGTGTTTGTGGTTCGGTGGAGCCCTGGCCAGGGTCAGGTGGGTCAGCTCCTGCCAGGGCTGCTGCATCCTTGCCCAGCCAGCAGGTCACTGAAGGGTTACTGATGCACCATCTGTTGGCTTGGCTCTTGGAATGGGAATGATTCATGGCAGGAGCCCAAATGATGAATAAACTCAGCCCTGGGCTGAGGATAAACATATTTTATGAAGCTTCAACGCAGTTACTTCGTGTTAGTTCCCGATAATAAGGAGCCCTTTGGGGCATTTTTGGCTGTAAGGCCCTCCTTTCTTTTTGCTAATTTATGGAAGTACATTCCAGAGCTCTGGCAAGCCCTCACCTTTTGCACAGTGCTGTTGCAGAAGAAGTGCCCAAGCAAATCCAGTTCCCCTTGTGCTCACTGGAGCCTTGGTGATCCGGGCTGTGCTCTCACATGCAGCAGCAAACACGACTTAACATTGTAACAACCTCTCATCTCACCTGAGGTGCTGTTGCAGGACAGGGTAAAACATACACCTGCAAAGAGGTTTGCTGGTGCAGAGAAGCCAAAACTCCATGCTAGATCAAATCAAGTGGGTTAAATGTCAACAGCCATAACCTTCAAGTGGGACTTGGAAATTCAGTCACTGGATTATGCTGGACCATTCTAATACTTCATAAATCTCTTCTATGTCTTTTGATATCAGTAATGAATGTATAGGATAATAAATTATTGTGTGAGAATATAAATATTTTAAAAGTACCCCAAATTAATCCTTTTAATATAATCTCTATTAGGAAGCAAGCACTTCCTTAATATGAAAATCCGTTGTCACAACCTAGAAGTGATGAATGGATGCATTCCTGTGAGGAGGAATTAAAAAGGCAACTCCTGACTGTTGGGGTGAGTTTGAGTTTGAGTTTACACTGAAATTCAGCAGCATCAGGGCACTTGCAGCTGGGGCATCCTCAGGCTGTGCAATCTCACTGTGTAGCAGGCTGGCTGTACAAATTGCTCTCTTTTGGTATTTCTGGTTCCAAAATCGTTGCTCTTCCATGTTGATATGAAATCTGTTTACAAAATAAGTGTATAATATATGTGCAGTTTTTGTTGCAGGTTTTGGAGGTTTTTCCTTAACAAACTACAAACTCTGTCAGAAGTCTGTGTAAAGACTTTTTTCTGCACAGTAGATTTTATCCAGCAAATTCAACTGCTGCAGTTGCAGCTGAACTTGGTGGCCAAGTCCATTCTGACAGTGTCTGGTCTGGAAGGCACAATCTCTTTTTTTTTTTCCCCCAGATCATTCCCTACTCTCTTGGTATTACTCCTTGCATACAATCATGCTTTTCTTAAAACTAGAGTAAATCCAGAAAAATCCCTTTTCCCCTCTCTTTGGGCAGGAGGTCTTCCTGAGGATGATGTGTCACCACTTGAAGACTGATCTCACGAAGGACAAATCAATTCTGAAGTGAGTCCCAGTGCTCCTTTTAACAATTAGCATTCCTGTTTCCCATGGCTCTTCCTTTTCAATAAGATCTTAACACATCAAGTCATTCCTGCATATTCCCTGCAGTATTTTATTATCTCAAGACAGACAAAGGGATCTTCAAAACTTTCTGAATTGGCTCACAATGAGATAACAATTGACATTTTTCCCCAAAACACACACTAAAGGAAGTGTCTGATTTCCCATTTCTGAGTGACTCTAAAGCAGGACTTGGTGCCTTGCTGCATCCATTTAACACGAGGTACCTGGATGGACTCCAGGGCCTCACAGTGGGGGTATTTACCATGTGCTATACAGGTGCTGAGTCTGAATGATCTGATGATCTTAGACCCAGAAAATCTCTTACTCTCCATAATCCTAGTGACCTTTTCCTCTGTCACTCATTTCTCTGCACTTGGCAGAGGCTGGCATGTGGCTGATTTTATGGATGGTGTGCTGCGTGTCCTGGGATCAGCCTTAATGTGTGTAATTCTTTATGCAGTCATTAAAGCACTATCAGAGACCTCAGTCTTGGACTTTATATGGTCATTGGAGGAGTTTTACAGAGGTTATTATCGTATTGCTCTGTCTCAAACTGCTCAGCAAGTGCAAGGCAGCAATTACAGAAAGGGCTACTTAGCATCCAGCCTGTACACAGGGAGAGAGATTTCAGAGGCATAATTCACCCATCCACCAGAGCACAATAAAACACCTTCTTTATTTCTGATTTTATTGGTTCTGTCTGCTCTCATCTGGTGCCTGAGCATTTTATCTGTTCATGCTGCTTTTTTCTAATGCAATAAAAAGAGCAGACAGGATTTTGCCCTTTATTTAAAATGTTTTGCCACATTTAGAGGTAAATCACAGCCACTTTTCTATGCTGTATATTTTCAGACTCATCAGAGAGAGAAATGTTTTGATAGCAAGCGCGCTCCACAGGGTCCAACCATGGTCAGGTAGGAAAATCTCTTCCTACCACCTTACTTTTCTTTGCTCTGGTATAAACCTGTCCCTCTCTCCACATCTCTGGGAGTCAAGGACCCATGCTCCTTCATGCATAGTGAAGGAAAAAAGGAGAGGAAAGATCTGGCTCCCAGTCCCTCCACAAACAGAGCTTGAGTCATTTACATGAGGAATTCAGCGAGCAGAGATCTTTACTTTCAAGCAGATCTGTCTTTTCAGAAACAAGCTGACACTCTGGGTACCAAAACAGATCACAGGAACTACAACAAAAAGCAGTGTTCTGCCAAAGCTGCAGGCAGGAGTCTGTCAGGGAGAATGATGGAGCAACAAGAGTGGTGTTCTAACAGGCAGAGGGGGAAGAAAGAAAGAGTGAAAAGTGTGAGAAACTGGAAGAGACTTCAAGGGACATACCGCTGTTTAATAGGGCAGAAACTGAAAGACAAGTGAACTACAGTGCAGGGTGATTTGCATTTTTCCAAGATGATTTGTAAAAGGTGAAAAGTTGTAGATGAAATGCTTTAATTCGCCTTTATCTCACTCTGCCTGTGCACTTGTGTCATTCATTTCATGTAATAACCTCTACTAAACAGTCAGAGGCTGCAGCATAATTTTGGTGACCTTAAATTAAGGCAAAAAGCTGCAGTTCTGGAATTTGAAGCTCGTTGTACCTAACTGGCTAAAGGGCAAAATAAAGAAGTTAAGATGAATGACAACTTTTTGTGTCACGTGAAAAATCGAGGCTCATGCATCAGGGAATTCAGTTAGATTAATGTCATTTCAGCCTGTGTATCAATCCTAAAATTGCATTAAAATTAGACTCTCTGTTTCTAATTCTCAGTCAGTGGAGCTTAGATGAACCTCAGATTTTAGTTGTTTCCATGATGGGAGTTAGGGAATTGTTTTCTTTGCAAGGTGAAGTGCCTAAAATGGGAAATAGTGGTAGTTTTGGGGGCTCTTTCTGCTTGCTTTCCTTTGTATTCCTTTCTATCCAACATGGCAGAAATGCAGTCTAATTGAGTAGCAGGAAGGCAACCTACATTAAGTTAGTAAGTGAGGGAAAAAGAAGTGAATCTTTCAGGCTTTGAAGGAGCTGATACCAGGAGAAAAACTGCCTGCAGTACAAAGCCAAAAGTTATCAACTATCCTGAGAGATGTTTTCACAAATCAACAAAGAACATAAACTAGAAAGAAAATAAAAAGCACTGCTCTGGTCTGTGTCCCTAAGATGAGAAACTGAAAAGCTGTGGGTATAAAGCAGGTATGAGGTGGTTGTCAGTGGAATGTCAGCTTCCAGCAGAACAGGAATAACTCAGAAGTCTCGGGATGAGTCTCTGCTGCCTTGCACGCTGTACAGTGCTTTAATCAAAGCCCAGAATGAGCAGCTTGCAGCCAGCCCCAGAACACCACGTCAGCCATGCAGAAAGAGGATTGCAGCTGAAATGGGGCTTCACCAGATCTAGCTAAGATCTAGAACTGTTACTGGACAAAGCTCAACTTGAGTAATTTTCTTAGTTCCTTCCTTTGTCCTTTCACCCCAATTATGTTTAGCTTGTATTTTGCTTCAGCATGCTTCTATAAATCCTCAGAAGATCCATCTTGGAAGCACTTCCAGGATGGAAATGCTCTGACCTTTAGATGTTGACAGATGAGGTGCATATTCTCATGTTCTGTATTACTGACAATAATGGCAGTTCTTCCAATTTTTTTGCAAACAGTGTAATTTTTACATATTTTTCTGACTTCATTATATAGTTACCCTCCTAGAAAATATAATATATTTGCCAATTCTTTTATTCCAGGGATGTAATGCAATACCACGTATTGATAAACATGTTATACCATTTAAACCAGTTTCTGCAATGTCACTCATCAGAAATGAGAAGTGCACAATACTCTGCAATGTGAGGCCATTAATTTATGCACAGAGGCAGAAGCACACACAGGGCATGACTGGTAAGGCAGCTCCTGTCTCCTGTGCTCAGAGGTGATTCCTTCTCCAGATCAGCTCTGTGCTGGACCCTTGCCTTTGCAGATGCTGTGGCTGGTGCCACATGATGGGTGGCAGCTTTGTAAGGGAGGGTGTCCTCTAATGAGGATTGCACAGCACTACCAGTCATCTCATTTGGCACTTGGACCAAATGTAGAACTGAACTCCAGAGGTAGGAACCAGTTCTTCTTTATTTCATTGTTTGATATTTTTTCCTTAGACTGTCTTCAGGGAAGGATGTGAGATAGACCTTCTTACCTTTCTGGTTTTGTCTCTTTCCATGATACATCATATCCATCCCTTCCATAGCTGAACTAGTAGGTCTGTGCTTTCTGAGAGGAATTCAACAGAAAAACATTCCATCTTTTGTCCCCCTAGAAGAAGCACCAGTTTTGGGAGCAATCTGTCTCAAAATATTTCTGTAAATTTTTTCTTTTAGTTCTTGATCCTGCTCAGACACATGAGACTGATACAAAACCTTCTAAGTAACATCACCAGCCTCAGTGGAATGGCTGAACTCTGTAAACTCAACTATGCACTATCACAGCATAATTACAATAAAATTATAGATATAATTTTGGCAGGTTCTAGGTCATTGGCTCTGAATCTTCCTGCTTAGGGCTAACCTTAGCATTTGTCTGTATTTTCTTGACTGATCACTCCATGCTTCCTAAGGGACCAAACACTTGTTCTCCACAGCTCCTTGCAGCTGAAGGTGCTTGCCCACACTGAGAGATCAGTTAGTGAGACTGTGTTATGTTTCTATTAGCAGGTATGCTGCTGTGATGGAAATTTCTGTTCCAACACACTTCCATATAGAGAAATAAAGAGGAAAAAAGAGAAAAAGGACTAAAAGGCCAGAAGGCAGCATTTAAATGCCAGCGTGGCAACCAAAGAGGTAAGGGAATGAAACACCGACAGAGGGAGGAGAGGAAGGTCACTGTCCCCAGAGACAGCAACACCAGATGGCCGCAAGCACAAATCAAGAATTCTGCAGACAGGAGTTTTACTCTCACCCTTTGGTGGTTTTTTTTTAGCATAATTTGCATTGCAGTTTATTTTCATGGCCGTTGGAGGTTGGTAAAGGGCCAGATTGCCCTAAAGGGAGAACATTGTAATGTGTACATACAGGGGGATATTCAGAGGTATTGTCAGCATCACACCTACTCAGATCAGTTCTCTTTGCTGGGATGACAGCAGCAATAGAAGAGCCACCTGAGGATCTCTTCCGCCTGAGATGCAAATACCCTCTCCCTTTCCTTGTGCAATCCTAAAGCTGGCACATACATTTCCTAGAAGGGGGTTGGATACTGCTTACACTTGGATTTAATTGCATTTCCATGCTGGGTCAAAACTTCCAGTGGCCAAGTGAGAACATTTTGGCTTTAAATAAGAAGAGACATTTCCTAGTGACTGTGATGAGCTGCTTCAGACACAAAACAAACAACGATTGCACAGCTCTCCTGGCAAAAATAAAAGAACTGACCTTAATGGTGATTACCAGGGAATATGCCCAGATTTACATTTGAGACACTTGCACTTCCAGCCCCTTTTGCCTGCTACAGAGAAGTTAATGATGCACAAAGAGCAGTCAGGTAAACCGCTGTTCCTGTTAATGTTAGTTCTATACAACTGAACCACCAGTATTCCACATTGTGCTTAACTTCACAACCTTTGGAGTTTTTCTTCTGCTGCACTGCATTTATTTTCTGGACATACTCGATTTTGCTGGCACAGGACATAAAAATAATAAAAGAAAGCTTACGATAGAAGAGCAGGAAACAAATGACACTTGTGCATTGTCCTTGAAAAATTAGGTGAGCCCCAGACTGACTTCTGGATTTATCTCTGCTGGTTGTACTCATGTGTTAGGGTGTTCCCAAAGAACCCTAAAGAAACAAATTCTGTTTTGCCTCCTATTTGTGGAAGGGGCAAAGAAGAACAAGATGAAATATCAGATTCAGTTGCTTAAAAAAAACTGAAAAACTTGTAGGAGGAAGATGTATTCTGCTACATTGCCATAGACAAAATTAAGATTTTTTTAAAAACCCACAACCTTAGTGACCTTTGCCAGAAATGAGACAGACCCAGTAATCTTAAAGCAGTCTTTCTAAACTGTGAAGACAACTAAATTAACAAAGAAATCAGAGCTCTCACAAACCCTACAGCAAACAGCTCCCAAAATTATGAAAAACTTTATTGATTCAGTTTATTGCAAATGCTGTCCTGAAGCAGAAAAGGTGACTCTGCACTTGTTTAGTCTTTTTACCTTTGACTGAGGTTTGGTTTTGCCTTGTGCGGTCCCGCTGAAGAGCAACAGAGAGCACTAACAAGGTTTCCTTAATCCTGGAATGATAAAAGCTTGTCACTTGGGCAGAGACCAATTCCCCCCGCCCCCCACCAAAGCCTCCTGTCAGGTACAGGGCACAGAGCCACGCCCGGGGCTCCCCTGAGTCTCACTGAGTACTTTGTTCATGCAGAACACTTGGGCTCATTCCATTTGCTAATAAGAAGAACTAAAGATGACACATCTTGGGCACTGTCCCCTCCTTCCCCATAAATGGCCCCCCAGGATGGCTTCCAGCTCATAAAGTAACATTTCTGGAATTGGGCATCTCCAAAAGTGTTTCTAACAACACAGTTCATCACTTCTTGTCACTTTTTATTCAATGGAAGCATGAACATTTCTGAGATGGGCAATGAAAAGCAATACATAAAATCCTAGACAAATGATCACAAATGGCCCTGCCGAGGAAGCAGATCCCATGTAATTGAATGGAGGTGGAAGGTCATTCCTAACACATTAATTCTAACCACCAAAGCAGATCCTGATGTCACTGTGATATAGAGATGGAAAAATCACATGCTTACAATTATTTAAAAGGAAAATAAGAAGTAGGAGGACAGATGGGTAGGTGTGTTGTTAACTCTATTGAACACAGTTAAAAAAATCCAAAACACAGCAGTTATTAAGCATACATTTGAGGAGACACAACCACAGATATCTGCAGAACATTTACAAAGTGCTTGACAAATGGAAAGCTGGATGTTTTCCAGCAAGTGCCACGGGTGCCATGGGCATCCAGACCTGGAGCACCAGGGTCATCCATCTCCCTCGGGAGTCCTGCTTTCATCCTTGGAGTGTGCATCTTTTCAACCTCCAGTGTGCACCAGCACTTAAGACTGAGATAAGGACAGCATTTAATAGGGAAAAAAAGTGGGAGCTATTATCCCCATTAAATATTGGCACCACCACTCAACACATTCACTGGAAGGCGAGCACAAAGGGATTACAACAAAATCATCCCTGTACAGAACAGGAAACAAGTTTCTCCTGCTGGTCAGGGCAGCCCCTAAACACAAGGAGCTGTAGGTTTTTTCCATTGCTGGTAGTGTAACTGAAGAAATTCCTTAAGCCTTCCTTGTTTTCCTTACTTGTCTCTGATTTTCATCACCTCAAAATGGACATCTGTGGCACTATGAGAAATAGCAGCATATTCTTTGGAAAACAGCCAGAAAAGAACCGGAGTGGGTCCCAGACTGGGGGCTGTCCCTTCCAGGGGATTATGTGTCAGCCCTGTTAGAATTGCTAATTATTTAGGCACCTAATTGGCTTTGAGGAGTTCAAGAGTGTGCCTGGGGAGAGTATTGATGAGTGGATCTGGAGAGATGGAAATCCAAACACTGCACTGAGCCCCGTGCCCCAGATGTGCCCAGCTCCCTGTGCACCATGTGCTCCCTGCAGACCAGGTGTTCCCCTCAGAGCAGATCCCTGGGCTGGAGGCTCTGCTTTCCTGCAGCCTCGGCAGAGACCCTTTCCCCCTCTTTTTCCCCCCAGGATGGAGTTTTAATTGACAGTGGTGAAGACCTAGTCCAGACGCTGCAGGTGTCTGCAGGGGAAATGAGAGCTCCACAGCTGAGGCCACTCTGGCTGGTGGTAAAGGACCTACTCCTGGCTCTTCCTGATGCCGGGAAGCTGACTGCTCTATGGGATGTGTTTGTTCCTAGGTTTGGGGCTTGGGGCTCTCTGTTATCATGATTTATCGAATAAAGGTTGTGTGGCATTCTTGAGTTTGATGATGGTGTTTTATGCAACGCGCCAAGCCCACATTCCCCAGGAAGCAGCAGTATGGGTTTTCCTGTGCCATGGACAGCCCCAGAGAGTGCAGCACAGAGAGAAGCCATTCCTAAGCCACTCCTGATGCTATAACCAAGTTTAAATTAGCATAAATGAGAAGTCCCGACTGAAACCAATGTAAAAGCAAGTTTGGATTGGTTTTGAGATCCTCGTGCTTCATATGCAATGCCTTAGGAGCCACGAAAATGGCTCTGATTCCCCTCCCCATCCTGCTGCTGGCGCAGAGCTGCCGGTTGGGGATCAGCCACCTCTGGGGCTGACAGAGACCCAGCGCTGCGTCTGGGGGCTCGGAACTGAGACCGAGTCCTGCAGCTTTGGGCTCAGAGACCCTCGGCTCCATTGGGGGAGCTCAGAACCAGACTCCCGTGATGAGTTTTTGGCTTCACAAAGAGAGGCAGAGTGCAGCGTTGGGAGGGCTTGAAGTAAAGCGCGGATCCCTTTGGTGTTCAAACCGGGCTCATTTGGCCCAGCGTCAGTCGCAGCCGCTCAGCTCTAGGGGCTGCCTTTGGCACAGCCCAGTCCCGGGCCCGCTCGGAACCTGCGACTCGGACCTGCCGTGGGGCTGGCGGCGGAGCCCCGGTGCCGTCTGTGTTTCGGGGCTCGGGCCGGGACAGGGTCAGGGCTCAGAGCAGAGCCCGAACCCGCGTCTGGGGCCACGGGCAGAGCCCGAACCCGCGT
>VZTT01017573.1:19168-38618 GCA_013400855.1 Buphagus erythrorhynchus | reverse complement strand
TGGTCACATCCTGCTTTGCAAGCCAAGCCAGCTGCCAATGCAGTTTGCCAGCCACGTTTTTACTGCAGGAGAGGGACATGCAATAATTCCAAACTCAGTGTTGCCAGTATTTCTCTGCCTCAGAGCCTTCAGATAGAGGTTTTTCATATGGTTTGCATTGAAAAATTATTTGCATTGCACTTCATATGGTTTGCAATGCACATCCTCTCTATTTAGACATGGCTTTGTGTTGGTCAGTGCCAGGGCTCCAGTCAAGTTTTCTGGACTGTTGTGACAGCGTGTCACAGATAAAATTGCTTTGTCAAGACACCACAAAAATGCTTCTGTGTCTTTGGCATCTGTGCTCAACATGCTGGAACCATTTGTTTAATTTACAATTTTTTTCCTTTTCCCCACTATCCACTGTTAGAATGCAGAAACAGTAGCACATCTTCCTTTTAACTTTGGTTTTGGTACAGTTATGAGCATTCCTTCTGAAGGGTCTGTGGCTCTGTTTGTTGGAAAGAGTCCTAGAATGGATTGGGAGGGACCTTAAAGATCCTCCAGTTCCATAGACAGGGACACCTCCACTAGCCCAGGTTGCTCAGAGCCCCATCCAACCTGGCTTTGGACACTTCCAGGGATGGGGCAGCCACAGCTGCTCTGGGCAACCTGTGCCAGTGCCCCATCACCCTCACAGGGAAGAATTTCTTCCTAATATCTAATTTAACCCTGCTCTCCTTCAGTTTGAAGCCATCCCCCCTTGTCCTGTCACTACCTGCACTTGAAGAAGTCCCTTTCCAACTCTCTTGTTGCCCCTTTGGGCACTGGAAGCTGCTCTGAGTTCTCCCCAGAGTGTTCTTTTCTCCAAGGCTGAACAACCCCAACTCTCAGGTTTGGTATTTCTTTCATTTTTCCAAAGACACAAATTCAGAGACATCATGAGGTCAACTTCCATGATTTAAAACAAAACCAAACCACACCAAGGCATGTACACATAGCAAAATGATAGTGTTATCTTCTATAAAGGATTTGCTCAAGCCTACACAACCTTGAGCTGAATATTATTTATTTGTGGTTTTAATCCATGGAGAATGGAACCAGCTCTGGAAGTGCTAAGTGAAACCACTGCTTCATAGGGGGACAAATGAAGATGTTGTGAATTGAGAAGCAGAAACAGCAGAGAATTGTCCTTTATTTTTTTTTTTCTGTCCTCTTTATCTGCTTTTTATCTTAGCAGTCAATTATCTCAGGAACCAACCACACCTGTATCCCACCATGAGATTGGAGGAAGCTGGAGCAGTGCAGTGGATTCTGTGAGGAACATGGAGGCCTGCAACAGCCCATGGATACTGAGGAATCTCAAGAGGGAGCATCCCACGCCTGCTGCTCAGCAGTAGGGACAAATAGTCTGTCCTTCTGCCTTTTCCATAACAAAATACTGTTGTCCACAATACCAGAGAGCATTTGCAGTCTCTAAAGTCCTACGAAATTATGCACCAGGGTCAGGCTTTCACTCTTGCAATGTGATAGTTTACTCCTACATTTTTTTCATAGTTATCCAGATGTTCTACTTATTCTGATTATCCTGAGTTTCTCATCTTGTTGTCATTATCTGGGGAAGTTCTTGGCTTGACTGAAGCAAAAATTTACACTCTGTGTAGATTTTCTGGGTGGGCATTTCCAAAGTTTTGGCATATTTCAAAGTTATATATATCTCCTTGTTCTAGATCTTCCAGCCCTTTGTGCAGTAGACCAAGAGGACAAACAGTGTAGTATATTTCTTCACTCTGTGCACAGTTTTCTTTTTGCATGCTGTAGTTTAAAATACAGAGGACATGGATACATTTACAGTGAAGGCTGCCACTTTGGGGTTGTGTTTCTTTTTCTTCTTGGGACTTCTTTTCCCTTCTTAATGCAGAACAACTTATGGACTGCAAATATGACCTTATAGGATCTGAGTGCTTGGATGAGAGGGGTTTGGGATTAATTTTTGCTTGTTTTCATTGATGTGGGGCTTTTTGTCTTTAGGAATCTTATTAGAGAGATACTCTTGACCTAAAAATTCCTCTTGCTGTTAATAATATCTCTGCTGTAATAATATCTCTGCTATAGAGCATTTATGACAGTGCTGCAATGTTTTCTTTGCAACCAAATTCCTGCTCTTTGGAAGATGAACATTCTATTTAAATATTGCTGGAAGTTTTTGTTTTACTGTGCTGTCCCTGGGTGTAACAAACCAGGGACATAGGTTTGAGAGGTTAGTTTTATTAATGTCTTCCTAAATGAATCCTAAGACTACAGAGTATGTTTCTTAATGCTTTCAAGAGAATTCCTAGAAATTACTTTGGATTGTTAGACAATGTCCTTCAGAAACTTCTGCAAAATATTCAGATGCAATATAACTTTCTACTAGTGAGTGAAATTCACTGCATGCTGTTCAATAGGGACAACTAATCCTAAATTCTACCTTTGTAATTCCTAAAAAAAATAGGTTTTCTGAAGACTCAAACCAATTCCTATTGAACTTGCTCCTCGAGTTTCCCAGATGCCTTATTCCAGATGACAACTATTTGTTTTTATGCCAAACCCTGAGGTATCTGTAAGATTAGATTCCAAAATGTCAATGCTATTGTAGAGTATACATTGAATTTGGCAGGGGGGAGGGAGGGAGAGAGGGAAAGAGGGACTACATGAACCTAGTTTGTTTTTGAAGGACTTCACACACTCACATGGCCTTTGGTAATAAACTGAGTTTAGCTCTTACTGATAATATTAAATAATGCTGATCTAACCTTGTCTAGACCTGTGAGGTTTTTTTTTTCTCCCCACCCCCAAAGATAAATGTATTGTTACACTGGGTATGGATATTTATGCTTCAGCAGTGCCTTGTGATATCTTCCACAGTGAAGTTTATTCAGGAGCAGACCATCTGAACCTAATTCAGTTTCTTGTTTTCAATTTGCTTGGGAGCTATTATTCTAAACACTTCCATGTAGAATTAGTCACTGGCTTTTGCAGTGTTCTAACCTTGTCCTCTTTTTGCCTCTTTTAGTACCCTCATTTCATGAACTGTGTTTCTTGCTGGGATATGTGATTAGCTGTAGCTCCCTCCTGCTCCTGATTATCCAAACCAATTCCCTTAATGTTCATGACAGAAACAATCTTCTTCCAAAGCTCCACCTGCATCCCAGTTTCCTCTCTCAGTTCTCTGGGCAGCTGGCATCCACTCTGCTCAAAAGCAGGAGGGACAGGAGCACAGCCATGCTCCACTTCCTTCCCACTATTTCTGGGACTCAATGACTCTTGTGGGTCCCTTCCAACTCAGCATATTCTGAGTGAGGCAGCCTTTAAATTTCAATCACCCTGCATATATTCCTATTTTAATTTAGCTCTGTATGGCTCCTTCCTATGATAGTCAGCCAGAACAAGCAAAACCTCAAGGTCTCCCAGCAGACTTCTCCAGAGTAATCCAGAGTGTTACAAAGCTGTTCTTGCACAACATTTTAGTGTTGCTATCAAACCCAACTTTAACTGGGCCTCCCCAAGAGTTACTTTTCTTTGAAGGCTGCAAAGCAGTAAAAAAGGATGTCAAATTATTCACATGGATACAGGACTACCTGAGCATGTGGAAAGTCTTCAGGTAGTGTTTGGGTTGGTTTTGGTCAGTGCACAATTCTGTGCTGACCCCATTTGTGCTCTTTTGGGGCTCTCTTGTACCTTGATGTCTGAATAGGACTGATCTCCTGAGCTGGTGCCAGTGGATGTAATACCTTCCAAAAAAACTTACCCAATATAGCCTGGGGATTCTCAAGAACATTTTCTGCTACAATCTGAAATGCATCTGCAGTACAGAGTTTGCTTCTAGTTTTATTCTGATATCCTTTTTTCTAGGGTAAACCTCACATATCTTGTGGTTTATTGAGCATAAATGCCTTGGCCATATCAGCACAGGGAAGTGCTGCTCTGATTTATTTATACTTTGATAATGAGTTTGGAATTGTTTTTAGCTCTCCATGGGGCCCTAATTGTAAGAATAGATGAAAATGCAAATATTCTCATTCAAAACAGCAGTAAATATGTTTTTAACTTGCTAACTCAAACGGAACTTAATTAGGGTAGACATGTATTTACTGCTGTCCTGGACTGAGGTCAGTGAGACCTGGCACTGTCAAGTTTAGTTTTTGATTTGGTTGCTACAAAATGATTTATATAAGTGAAAGAAAAACTTGTTTTTGTCTGGAGTCCTAGGCCTCTCGATGCTCTGTGATGAGTATCTTGGGAGCATGGTTTTCAGTACATTCTACAGGATTTGTTATAAATCTCTGTCCTTGTACACTTCTTCAAGCTACCCCAATAGTTCTGCTTGTGCACACCTCCTCTGTTGGAGAGAGGTTACAACTGCTCTTAACTGACTGCAGGCAAGTGAAGGCTGGAAATGTGCCCCAGGTGCATCCCAGCTTTTCCAAAGTTCAGGAATACTCCTGAACACATCTAGGGCTTCATGGATGGGGAGAACCTGTGAAGCTCAAGTTCTGACCCAGATGCTTAGAAAGAGCAGAGAGCAGTGGAGAGCCCTGTAATAAATCCTGGGGACAGAGAGATCCCCAGCATTCCCAGAGAGATTTGGAGCCATGTGGAGCTCACTGGTGAAGGCTGCTCCAACATGCAGGAATCCCACCTTGATCCATGGAACAGAACATTTGCTCTCAGGAAAGAAAGCCTGAGAGGGGAAAGCAGAGTCTGGCTGTGCCCTGGATGAGGGAGCTGATCTTGTGACTCTGTGGTTTGTCCAGAGGAGCTCCAGCCTTGTTCTCCCAGGGTGGCATTTCCCTTATTTATTTGTTCTTTGTTTAGCCCTGCATTTTTATGTGGTCAGACCCTGCTCAGCCAGCAGCTGCACTGGCCAGCCCAGAGCCACTGAGCTCAGCTCAAATGTTAGCTGGTCCCCAGGTTTCCCAGGATTTTCAGCAGTAAATCTGGAGAACACATCTAGCCCCACTGGAGCGTTCTCCAGCCTCTCTGACATGAAGGATTGTGTGGTGGCCACTGTGATTTGTGTGCAGCAGTGGAGTCCCCAGGACACAAACCAGTGATTAGGAGCTGTGTGATTTGGGGGGAAGAGGAGAGGTTGTTTGCTATTTCTGGGTTAAGGAAGGAAGGCAGTTAAACTTTGTATTAATGAACTGACTAGAGGAAACAGACCCAAATCCAAAAATCCTGCCAAATATTAACTTTTTGTTGACGGTAGAATTTGTTCAGTTTATACACCTGCTATAGAAGTGCTTTTTATCAGAAGCTGGTTCATTTCCAGAAATGAATATAAACCTCTGGCAAATAATAGAGAGAATAATAGAGAAACAAAAACAAAATCACAAGCAAGCCTGTCTGTAATGATTTATTCGCATTTTCACCCACATGGAAAGCAAATGTTTTGATTAATTTGCTGAAAGTTTACTTCTCTTGTTTTCCTTAACATTTTTCTTTATTATTGGATTTGCATCTTAATACAAATAGTCTGCTATATATTTAGATATATTGTTTAGTTTATAACTGTATAATTGGAAAGAAAGATGAAATTGAAGATAGCTACAAAGATATAATAAATCAAAGTTTATCAAATTTGTTTTCAGATCCCTGCTTCCTCTTAACTCTGAAACATGGAAAACCCAAATTTCATCATAATATTTGCTTCTTTGCTGTAGAGATGGAGGTGCTGACAGAAAGGTAGATGATGGCTGAGTAACCTTAAAAAAAAAAGAGAAAGAGAGAAATACTGGTGATTCCTTAAGATGAAAGGAAAGGGGATCTGTCCGGGTGTTGAACAATACCTTTCTGTCCATAGATGTGGTACAGGATGGAAGAATTTGGTTCCAGAATGGTCTTGCCAAATAAACCCAAAGGGCATTTGAGGTGTTTGCTGTGAAACTGCACTCCCTTGCAGAGCTGGTTCAGAAAACTGAAAGTTCTGTGCAGAATCAACTGGACAGATGGTCCTTGCTGGGCTTTTTAAATTCATGTGTTCTGAACTGCTGCATCCACTTTGGGACAGAGGAAGATCTTAAAGTGGTGTTGCTTGAGATCTTAGGAGCAGTTTCCACAAAACCTGCACAGCTGTGTGCTTGCTGTGCTGGAGGGAGCATGGTGGCTGTTGGGTGCTTCCCTTTGGGATGAGGTACCAGGCACCCAGGCTGCATCCAGGGCTCTGCTGCCCAGGACCAGCTGGGCAATCCCCACCAGCTGCTCCCATCCACGGGAAGCAGCGCTGATTTGTTTAAATGAAGGGCACATCTGTCGGAAAAGCTGGATCCTATTTTCCATGGGCTCACTCCTCCTTGCAGCCCCACTCTCTCCTCCTTCCCCCAAGGAGGACAGCGCTGCCATACGGCATAGCAATCACTGCAAGTGGCCAGTTCAGGACAACTGGAAAGGAATTTGAGCCATTACTGGAATCCTAATCTCAGACTCTTCTAGAAAAGAGCTTAGCAGCTTTTTGCTTGTCCTCTTGGGTCTGGTGTTTGACAGGAAATGAGTTTGAAGGGTTCAGGAGCAGGTCACAGAACTCGCCTTGCTGCCAGCTGCTCTGCCGACCTTCGCAGTGTGTTTGCAGAAATCTGATACACTTGCTTGTTATTAAAGCCTTTTCTCTGAGAAAAGGGACTTCCAAAGCCAGGTCCTACCAGACGTATTTCCAGAATATTGCATCCTCGCCTCTCTGAATTCTTCTCCACTGACACTTGCTATGACCTAAGACTCCAGCCATGTGAAAAATGCTGTTTTGTAATTCAAGGCAGAGTGAACAATTGTGTTTGCGGGCATGTTTATGTTTGTCTTTCGCAGCACTTACTTTGTTTGTCCTTTGTGTGCCCATCTGTGGGATCTCAAAGAAACTCAGATGGTTCTCCAGTCTTGCACAATTAATAAAATATCTCATAGAGTCCATAAAATACCTCAGATCTGGTCTCAAGAAAGCAATTGTAGTGGATGGGCTGGCTGTTTCCTGTGTAGCAGCTGAGAAGTATATTCCCAAGAATATTTAAAAATAAAGCAGCCTCCATGCTTTCTTGGAATCCTATTGGCAAGTCAGAGTTGTTCGGACTAGCACGGAGTTCAAATAGGCCATGGAGACTGATGGCATGTCCCCCTTTCCTCACTGTGTTTCTGATTTAGAAACCACTTTCCAAATTAAAAATTTCCAAATTAGAGCAGACAGACCAGATCAGGACAGCGGGGAAGCTCAATAACAGGGCTGTGCTGGCAGGAATATTGCAAATAAAGAGCTGTAGCAGAAGTGCTCTTGGTCACCTGCTTTGAGAGTGCTGCATCTTCCCAAGGGGACAGTTCTGCAGCTTTGTGGGTTTCCTTGTAGGAGGGCATGTCTGGGGAATAATCCTTGCACAGAGCCTCTACTTCCAACCCAGGCTTGCTTTTCCCCTCCTCTTCCTCCTGCCCAACAAGGTTAGGTGTTCTTGCAAAAATACTTGAGGAGATGCAACTAAAACAGCCCAAAACAGGTAAGACTAACAGGCTATATCACTGCATTTTTAGCCTCTTTTTATTTCTCCCTTATGTCTTCACTTCTGTAGGAATTTGGCTGCTCTGCAGCTTCTGCTGCTTTAATATATTGGTCAGTTTGCACTTCAGCTTTCTCAAATGTCTGCTGTCTCTCCAGAATCAGAGTGTCCTGGAAAACGAAACGTGTGCAAATACTCTGACAAAAAACAGACACATGGAATACACAAATGTACCATTATTTGACTTCTTAGTTCAGCTGGTGAAAAGTCTTCCAGAAATCTTGAACAGCAACTGAAAATGGATTTGGAAGCTCCGAAGACCTATCATTCATGGGTAACAACTACTTCAGCCCTAATCATTTGTGGTTTCTGCCCCAGTCTGAAAATTACTGTGCAGGCCAGCCCACTGTTAATGCAGAGCTCATTAGTAAAGCTCTGATTCAATGATGTGATTGCCAGACTTGGTAGCACTGAGCAAAAATAAGATATACTGTTTGATCCAGTACTACATATGCACAGCACTCTCCAGAATGGAAAAGCCAGGAATTAATAACGAGTAAGATTCTGACTCAAAATGTTTCTGGTCTCCTTGTCTTCCTTAGGGGTTCTTAAGAGTCCTGCTGCTTGTCCTTAGCTGCACTATTTGAGAGGAGCTACTTCTGTGTTAACAGGAGCTCTCAATTAAAGAAAGAGTGGAATCACAGCAAAACTTTTATATTACTTTCTAGTGCAGTGACTACTGTGAGTACGGCCGAGAAGAATGGGTCATGAATAATAATTCAATATTCACAAATAATGCCAGCTGAAGGAGCTGAAACTCATTGCTCATCCTCCTCATAGGATGCAGTCAGGGTTTTCTGGCTAAGAGCTGGAAAGGGGCAGGGGTGAAGAAACCCACAGTGTTAAAGCAGCAACAAAACCCATCAAAGCTCCAACACTCTGGTCCTTGTGCAAGTTCATCCTTCCCTAAAAACAGAGCCAGTTCCCTTGCTGTTGATGGAGGAGCTATAACTGCACAGTTTTCCATAAGGACACGGGCTCACAAACAGGGAAGGGACACCTCAGCAGGAACACTCAGTGCCCCCCAGGTAAAACCTCCAATGTTCCAACACTAAAAAGTGACAGTTCAAACTCCCATGGGATCCAAGCACTCACTTCCATGGCACAGCTGAGATTTTGGAGTGGAGGACACGTGGGCACAAAGAATCACTTGTCTTGTAGATATTTATGAGCTTCTACCTTTTTCTGTGGTGTGACAATAGTTTGGGATGCTGTCAGTGCATCAGGAGAGGCATGTTTAGAACGTGCAAGATGAGAAGATTTTGGGCAGTGTAGGTAGGGATTAGGCACCCTGATAGTGCAGTAAGTGTACACATGGCATGCCTCAAGAAACCAGCACTGTAAATTGTTTTTCTGGATGAGATGGAACCTGAGAACAACCTCAGCAGCAGGAGTCAGTACTAACTTTAGAGTTAGAACAGAACATGGAATTGTTTTATTTTTTTTCCCCCTTTTTTAATTGCTGAAAGGGATCATGTTGAGATAGGCCTAATTAAATTATCTCCTTCTAGAATCATCACTATTTCTAAGACCTGTTTTGAGTACTGACATGGGAGGTGGTTTGTGCACCTCATTCATTATGAATATTTTAGGTTATGAAGAAGTGAACACGTCTGTTAGTCCAGCAATGATGGAGTTGTACAATATCTCTGCTGTAGGGCTGGATATACCTGGAAGAGCACCTGTTCCAAAGAAGATAAATGTTTGTTTTCCAAAATAACATAATCACCAAGATTATCTTAATTCATTTTGATGACAACAAGAAGTTAGTCCAGTCCTGGAAAGGTTAAAGCCAGGAATGTTTGTAAAGGAGCATCAGAGCACAGGCAGCTACTGACCCAGTGAAGTCACCTGCATGAACTGCTGAACATCCCTTCACTGCACACAGGGTGGCTCTGGGGGATTCTTTTGCTTATGTTTTTGTGGGTTTGTTTTCTTTAGGAAGAACATTTCATTTTACCATAATGGAAGCTGAGAAACCAGTATTTTTCTTGACTCGGCCTTTGTTTCAGAAAGTTCCTATCAGAAAAAAAACCACAAAGCAAACCAAAAACATGACCCAAAAGATAATGGCTGCAAGAACCATTAATTTCCCCCTTATGGACAGAGGCCTGAGGAAAAACTTACTTGTAAAGTCAGAATTTCAGGGGAAACTCCAACTTGAAGAGTCATCATTGACTCGCAAGCCAAACAACTGTAAATGATGAATTAAGAGCAGTTTAATTCAAATCTCTATGTGGATTCTCCTATTTTTGTCATGTGCTATCAGCTTTTCACATTTGCAGGTTTTCCTCACTGTTGTAAAAGAAATAACACAAAAATTCAAGGAAAGAATGAGCCTGACTGCACACAGTGGAAGTTCAAATGTGCAGGTTCACTGGAGAAGGAGCAGAGAGCAACACTATTTTCTTTTATCACCTCTAGTCATCCTGGGCATGCTAGCAGTAAATGGGTGGAAAAAATGTTGAAAACAAATGTTGTTTTCTTAAATTGATGCTATTCACAGCAGTTCACCTTTCTGTGCTGTGGATAGATGCACTGAGTTTTAACTGCCTGGTGGGGTCTGTGATTGCCTTAAAGGAAAGTGCTGATTAAATATATTTTTCTGAAACAAACTTGATCCTTCATGCACAGCCACTTTACGAATCATCTCATGGGGCCTGATAGAAAAAAAAATCCAGTGGACCTGGAGTGGGATTCATTTAATTGACTTCAATAAGCTCTGGATCAGACTCATGGGGAATGAAGAGTGACTTTCCCCTAATCTCTTAAATTCCTCTCCTCTCCCATTCCAAAGCAATTACAAAACTGGTGAAATGGAAGGAATGGTTTCTCTTGGTCTCGTGTTCTTCATCAGTCTTCAGGTTTATTTTAGGCTATAAATCGCCCAAATCATGGATGCTTTCTTGTTTTTTTCTTGCAATGTTTAGCTGCAGAAGGCCATGTTTACTGCCTTTCTGCAGCTGCTGTTGTGCTGAGATTGTTTATCTGCATAGTGCCTGTCTGCTGTGGCTTCTTAGGTATTTCACAATCTGAAAAGCTCCAAACTCTTCAGTAGTTGATAAGAAACCAAAGCATAATGTTCTCAGAAACAAAATCTATCAGACTGAAAAGGCTGAGGGTTTTTTTTTTTTTTCTCCTTTTGCAAAAGCATCTCTGAGGGCCAGCATAATAAAAGCCATTTTTTGTGGCTGTGCTCTCTTGTGGTGCTGCATGTCCCACTTCACTGCTGCCAGAGCACAGCTGTGTGCAGCCAACATTTTGCTGAAGGGTTTGCATGAGGCTGGCAGCAGGATGCAGTGGTTTTGTAGAGTTGATTGTACATCCACAACCATTGTGCAGGGAATACTGCTGTTCTGCAGCCAAAGCAGATTTAGCTGCAGATCACTGCAACTGTCCAGCATTGCAGTGTAACCAAAGGAGTGTTGGGCTCTTGAGGCTTCCCCAGACCCATTGCCACTGCTGTGTAAAGTCCTGGGACTTTACATACTGTGCTTTGTGGCATCCAACTGGAAGAAGATGGAATTTTGAGGCTTGGAGTGAAATTGAAATTCCCATGATTCTTCTTGTCCTCACATCCATCTTGCTTTTTGCAACCCAGCCAGCACCAGTTTAAAAACATTGGCAAGCACCGAGATGTTCGTGGTGATGAATATAAACAGGCTGTTGCAAGCATGTCTGAAGACATGCAAAGTTGTCAGGACCAGGGCAGGAAGGGCAGCCAAGGAGGAGTCTGGCACCAGGCAGGCAGGATGTCCCCCCTGCCCCTACCAGACAGCCTTGCTCCACGGAGCCTGGTCTGTCTGGACAGGCAGCAGGTTAGTTTTGTAGATCTGGGATTGCAAATGGGTCAAATCCCTTGTGGCCAAAGCCCTCTGCAGGGCTGAACCCACAATAGGTGCTTGTGAGTCTGTGCATTTGGGAGCCCCCAGGTTGTTTTAGATGATTCTATTGCTTACACCTAGAATAATCCACAAAGAAGGGTCCAGCTGAAGGTTCACCTGTATTAAGGCATTAAAAGCTCCTTATGCCAGACTTCCCCCAGCCACTCTTGTGCCTCTGGCAGCTCTGGCCATGTCCCTCAGTGCCACTGCAGAGGAGAGACTCATTTTGTGGCTGCTGTCTCCATGTCAGACACGTCTCCATGAGCTCTGCTGTGACTGCAGGAGCTCTTCTGCACAACTTGTCATGAAAGGAAGGGCTGCAGCCTTATGGGACACGTGGGGGAAGGAGGCTGATAACCTTGGAGGCAGCCTTGCCCTTATTCCAACCACTGAACACATGCTGCCATGGCTGGGCTGCAGTCATTCGTGCTCCTACTTGGAGGATTAGGACTGCTCATGGAAAAATGTGCGTTGTGCTTTGTTTGGAGCCCATCCTGCATGTTAAAGTTGTGATGTATGGCCCCCATCCTCCTCTGAAGTGTGTGGCTGGAGGGGTGAACATGCAGAAATGCTTGGTATGGGGGAGAGCTCAGGCTTTGTACAGAAAGAGGAGATTTCTAACAATAAACACATTTTGTGTGGGAGTGTGGTGAGTTGTTTGTTTGCTTGATTGTTCACAGGTTTTTAAAACAGTTTTTGGTGAAAGGTCTTAAATGTGTGTCCTCAGTGTGCACTGGTCATTGAATGCTTGAGATAAGCTGTGCTGTGGGGTGAGGATTGAGGAAAAGGGGCTCTCCCAGTGCCTTTGCCAGCACTCCATGCAGAAATGAACACTGATGGGTGCAGTGTGCCCCAGAAAGGTGCAGTGGCAGAAGTAGGGGATGAAGAATCAGAGGATGACAACAGTCTGGCATCTGTGGTGACTCTTAGAGCCTGAGTCCCTGTCTGGGTCAAGCAGTCTGACTCCTCAACCTCTGCAGCAGCTGCATCTGCAAGGCCACTGCTCTGTCCCCTGTTTTCACTTCAGGAACCCTTTCCTCCACTGCTCTGCCTCTTTATTTGCCTCCTGGGATGCCCTTGCGAGCATTTTGAGCATTTTGAACATGTCGTCATCTCTGGAGCTCTTCTTTTTCCTACGTAGATTGGACAAGTATTTGCTTAACGACAATAGCAGCCCTGTCCTTAGTTGCCATGAGTTGTCAGCTGTTGGGGGGAAGGAGAAAATGAGCTATTGTAAGAATGATTCTTTCATGCCAACTGGAACAAAGAGCATGGGTTGCTCCCCCTTCCCCCTTTGTTTTAGCTTTCTGGTTCTTCCCAGTCTTGGAGACAGCAAGACATTTTCAAAATGTTTCTGCCTTTAAAGAATGAGGGGCATCAGTCTACCTTGAGGAGAGGAGTTTGGCAAAATTCAGTGCAAATTAGACTAATGTCTGCATCTGTTCTTACAGAGCTTGTTGTGACAAAGGCAAAAGAGTTTTGCCTGCAGAGGCATGGTGGTGTTTGTTTGCACGTTGGTACTGGCAGTCCTCACTTAAGCAGGTATCTCTTTTCCAAAAGGCAGGGACAAACAGCTTTTGCACTGGAGTGGAAGGACACCACTGGCTCTGAATGGTACTGCCTGTTATGAGTCACTTGGAGAGAACTGCAGTGCTGTGCAATTCTCTTCCCTGAATTAGATTTCCTTAAGGTTGCTTTTATTGTTTGGTTCTCTTACCTTTCCCAACAGCTGCAGTCAGCAGGAATTGCACAAGAGTTAAGTGACACAACAGCCCAGCGAGAGGTATGCAAAACCCTACTCGTGCCTTGAATCATTTGTATTTTTACAGTCTCTGGCTGTTTTTTTCCTAATCCTCAGCTGCAGCTTTGCCCCTGCAGTTAGAGCTTGTCTTCCTGCCCAGTTACTGCAGGGCTACAACCTTCAGTCAGGTGGCTGTGGAGGGTGGGGGGCAGAGGAAGAGTTAAAGGAAGGTGGTGTGAGCAGTACTGGATCTGAGCAAGTGAAGTGGTCGTTCTCATCATCAGGAGGAATCCAGAGATTTTATCCTGTACTTTTTCCAGCCTGGCCTCTACTTGGAGCAAGTCAGAGATAGCACCTTTAGTTAAAACAGAGGGTGGGGGATAGTGCAGATGAATACCTGCAACAAGGCTGCCTTAATGATACACTGCTAAGGCAAGAGGAATCTGACACAGCTGAAACATTGTCATTGTCAGCTCTGTGAGCATCCTGTTCCACTGATCAGCACCTCTGCCCTGGCTGAACCTGCTGAGCCTGAGGGTTCCACTGTTACATTGGTCCTCCCTGGCTTCCTAATCCAGGGACAGAGGTGCCCACAAAGGGCTGGGATGGGTTTTACTGTATATCCCAGGTATATCCCAGTTCAGGGAACAGGAAGGTTTGGGTTTCTGTGAGCACTGGGGTCACCTGGGGCTCTGTTTCATCCTGCTGGCACTGTCATCAGGGTGTCTGCTTTTGTGCAGTTGTTCCTCACAGTGGTTTGTGCCCAGTAAAAATCACACAGGTTTTCAGGGTGGGAACCACTGCAAGAAACCTGAACTCCCACCTCCTTGTGCACAACTGTGAGAAAGCTCAGCAGCAGCAGCAACAGAATCTGAATTCCCAAAAAAGAAACCTGAACTCCCACCTCCTTGTGCACAACTGTGAGAAAGCTCAGCAGCAGCAGCAACAGAATTCGAATTCACAAACAACTTTTGGGTGTTTGAAGTATTGGTTATATTTCTTAGGGGTTTGTTTCTATCTAAAGAGAAAGTAAATTACAGCTATAGGTAAGTCCTAACACACAATAGAGTGTAGGTCATATAGTCTGCTGAAAGAATCCTGGCATGGGGTTATGCTGAGGATTTTCAGAGACTCATCATAGTTTAGACTTTATCCACTATAGGTTTAGGTCTGATTCCTAAAACTCTAACTTGCACATGTCATCCTTTCCCTCCCTGCTGCCTCATTAAATGTATACTTCAGTAAATTGCTTTATGTTTCTGATACAGTTGACTGACCCCTGGTGCTTAATGGAATTTAACAGGAGAGCTGGAGCTGCAGTGGGGTGATGGATATCATCAAACTCTAGGACAGCCCGAGAGATGCATCAAATGTGAACTCAAAATGTGTGCACGTACGAGGGACAAATGGACTCCAGCAATAAAAATAGTTCCCTAATGCCATATGAGTTAGTATGTCACAAGAGCATTAATCAATAGGTTTACTCCAGGAATTATTCTGAGGCTGAAGGGCAATCCAATCATCAGCAGAAGGATATTGGTGCTGCCAGAAACAAAGCTGCAAACAGCACAGGAATTCGAGAAAATGCATTCAATGTTGTATTTGTAATGGATTTGCATATTTGTATAACTGCAGAGTGAATTAAATTTATTCCCACTGCTTACAATACAAGGAAATCTGGGAAGATAACATTTTCCACTGATGGTCATAATAAATGTGATCTGTATTAAGTAGTTAAAAATTATTTAAGCCAAAATTCCATTAAAATTGGCAAGTCATGTATGGGCAGCTTTTCCTGAAAACTGGCAAGAAAGTGAGCTCAAGGAGTGTTGATGGAAATCTGCATGTTTATCTATGCTTCTAATGCTGTTGGAAAAAGCCAAGAGGTTTTATACTGGCTTATGTAAAAACATGTAAAATTATGAAACCCTACAGGAAACTGAAATTATTTCCCCACCACCTTTACATTGCTCAATGCAGCTGCTGTGCCACCCACCTCGTTACTGGGGCCAGGGGCCATGGCCACTTTGTCACCCCCTGGGTTCCTCCATGCCAGGGCTGGGCCAGGGGGGCTCTGGTTGCCTCTGCTCTGCCCTGCCAGCCCTTGGAACTTGGGAATACCTCCTCAAGGACTCTCTGGGTGATTTTGGGTTGGGAGGCAGGGATATTTCTTCCAAACTCCTGTGGGAGGGAATTCTTGGTATGTCTAAAACAAGGTATTTTTCCCTCATTGTTTGAGAGGGGAAGCTTTCAAAACATTGTGTGTATTTAAGTGGATGTATAATCAAAAGTATTTCTTAATATATATATATATAGAGCAATATGTAGCTGTAAAATGAAGCTATCTCTGACCATACACATTTAGAGATGAGGCTGAAGCCAAATCTACCTTTTAAGCCCCAGACTGCCCCTGTCCCTTTGCAGTCACCAGACAGGCAGCAGAGCCAGCTGCAGAGATAAGAGCCAGGGTGATGAAACCCTCCTGATCTGACTCCCATCCCAACACTTCTGCTCCAGATCTGAGCCTGGTGGCACAGGGCAGTCTGTAGCACCAGTGCAGATAGCTGAACCACTCCAGCAATCACAGCTGAGCCCTGGAAAATGCAAGGGGTGAGTCACATGAGGGAGATGAAAGCCAACACTAAGTGCTGTGATTATTCTATCAAAACGAGTGCTATAAACATGCAGTTCAAAAAAAAAAAAATATATCCCTAGCTAAACAATGCCATCAGGTGACATTAACTGGTGACACTTTCTAATCTGGGATTCTGAACTAGCTGGCTTTGTGTAAGCTTGGCTTTGCTTTGCAGCAAATGGGGGTAGAGGGGCAGCTGTGCTGGCCAGGCTGGACCCACTGAGGCTCAGAGCCCAAAACAGGGGTGGTGTGGGGGCCTTGGTGGGCTCAATTCTGTGTTCTTTGGGATGGTAGTTTGAAATGTGCCAGTGCATTTCTGCTCACACTGCACTGCCATGGCTTGAGCTGTGCTGTCACTGTGACAGGCTAAGCCATGCTTGGCCAAATTCGGGGTCCTGCCGTGGTTTGGGTCAGCAGCTGTGGCTCACACAGTTCCAGCCTCTACAAAGCCAAAAATTCCCATTCCTGCAGGGCTGTGATGGGTGCAGGGAACCCTCTCCTTTGGTGCCCTGGCAGCTGCTGTGTGGCTCCCCTGCCCTCCTGTGCAGGAAAGTCTGTCTGTCACCACAGACCCTGGCTGTCCCTTCCAGAGAGCTCCAGAGCAGGAAAGGAGAGGCTTTTCTCACACCACTGGCTCTCTTCAGGAGACCAGGAGAGTTAAACCCTAAAAAGTCCCTTTAAATGTCAGGATGATGTAAGGTACCTGTGTCCCACCCTTCTTGGGTGTTCTTGGCTCCACTGTCCTTGACCCCAGTAATTCCAGTACTATTTGTTTTAAGTAATTTTGGTTTTGCTGCTGCATGTCCCAGTGAATAAGAAACAATGTTTCTATTGGCAGCAGCCAGTTCTCCATCCACCCATGTCTCCTCCTCAAGTACAATAAATGTGCAGAACAGGCTCTCAGCCTCTGACCTTTCCAATGAGTGTGCACTTTGTCACCCAAGTGGGCTGAGAGCAGCATTCCATCCTTTGAATGTTTATGTCCATGCCAATGGCAGAAGGAACAAGCTTTGTGTCTGGGCTTTGAAGGTACCTCAGGGTCTGGATTTGGAGGTTTGGTTGGTGCCACTTGTAAATCCAGCTCCAACTTCTGTAACTTGAGAGCTGGCTGTGTGAAGTCACTGGGAGCTCTGCCATGCTTATTTGGGCATGACAGCTTCACACTCATAATTTCCTGGGTTTGAGATTCAGTGTTTCTGTCCCAACCAACTTTAAGTAGGGAGAAGCAGATTATTAATAAGGTTAGCTCTCCAGGGTTTGGTGTTTTTGTCTTTGCATGTTGCCATTTCTGGGAACTCCACACTGCAAAGCTTTGGACCAAAGGTCTTCTCAGGTTTTAAAAAGCTAGAAGGGTTCCTGCAAGTCTGTGGGAGGCATCTTTCTGGCATCCTCATGTGCTTGGCTGCAGTCCTCAAGCCTCCTGGGAAATGAGTGAGAATCCAGCAATCTGCATACAGTGTCAGAATGCCTGCTAGCTTTAAAGTTAAGAGGTTTTTAAATGGCTAAAATGTTTTCTGCTTAAGAAGAATGAATCTCCCAAGAAAGATGTCTGCTGCAAATGAGAGGACTGCACTTCCCATAAGCTCTTCCAAAGTCTGATGGAAGTTCCCTGCTACATCTGTAAGCACACCCTATCAAGTCCTGAGTTAAAAGAAAATATCTCTGAGATCAGATTTCAGGACCATTTGTTCACTAGAATTTGTTTACGCTTCACTGAAATTTTGGATCACTAAATCCATAACATCTGCTGATGCCACTGGCTGCAAAAGGTAGAAGCTGTCACTTACCAGGGGTGTGAACAGACATGTTGGATGACTTTGTGGGATGCCTAGTTTATTTTTCTTTAGTACTGCTCAAGTTTTCATCTTGCAATGCTCCTAGAACCAAAAGCAAGCCCAGCCCTTGCACCTCCCTCACTCCTCCTCCATGGCTGGAAAGGGAAGTGTAGTGCTGCTGTTCACAGGGGAGCATGGGGATTCAAGGTCCTTCTGGGACTGGCTGTCTGCCCCATGGCATCTTCAATTCCAAGCTCTGGTTCCCTTTTCCTAGATGGGATGAAATACTCCCAGTCCACGCTGGAGTAGCTGCTTCTTGGTGCATGACTGCAGCAAGATAATTATCTTCTAATGTGAGATTCTGCTTGGGCTGTGCCCTGAACATAGATTATTATTATTCCAGAACAGAAAAGTATGTATGAAGTATATACCTCTACAATGTATATAAAAAACATATATACCTGAACAGAAAAGTACTGATGCTGTTTGCAAGTGGAATGAGGTGAGGCTGGAGGAATTGCTTTGTTGTTGTATGCTTACCTGGGTCTTGTTTTCTTTTTTTTTCCTCTCCCTAAGAAAGGCAGTAAGAGCCTGCATTAGAGAAAAGAACCCTCTGAACTTCTTGTCAGGGTCACACAGTGGTTACATGATAAAAAAGGAATGTATATCCTTGAGCAGACCATGACTTGTTTGACCTGGTGAAATGTTAGGGCCTGTGATCCCATGAGGATCAGACAAACTGTGGAGTTTGGACTTTTTCCTATGCATCCACATTGTTTTGGTCAGATGTTCCCTTCACAGCTTGTATGTGATCCTGCACAAATCTCTAAATTTCTCTAGTTCTTTGCTCTTCTGCTCAGTGAAATACAGAAAAGGTTCATTTATCCCTGCCTTACAGGGTTAAAGGGTGGCTGCTTTGCAGTGTGTGGTGTGATGCCCTGATGAAAGCTATCATGTAAACTCTGATAATGCAGCATGCCCACACTGGAAAGCATGCAGTCTGGAGAGCTACACAAACTTTCTTCTCACTTGCAGAGAAGACAAGTCTTTCAACATGTTTTGGGTTTGGATTTTGATCTCTAACCTCGATACTTCTGATGGCTGGAAGAGGGAGAGGGTTGGCAAGTGTCTTTCTGGTAGAGATTAACCAGACCAAGAGCAGTGGAGCAGCTGGGGGGGATCCCAGCTCCTTCCTGCACAGCACACCTAGCCCAAGAGCAAAGCCTGTGTCATGTCAATAGGAAAAGATCTGCCTCCACTTGGCAACAAAGTCTGTAACACTAAACTTGCTTTCTTGCTGTTCTTTCTCTCAGCACTGCTGGTATTTTCTTCACCTTCCTATGACAGATGTCTTCTCCAGGCACCAGGGGGGTCACCACTGTGCTCTCTTAACAAACTGGAGATGAGGAAGTGATGCTAAAAGTTCATCCTTTAACAGCACTTGAAAATCCTCCTTTACCCCCTTGTGCAAGGGGAGAAAATGATGTGGAGACATTTTGGGTTTTTTTTTTTACCTCGATTTGCCAAGGTGCAGAAACTACATGAAGGGTTTTAGTTTCCATTTAGTTTCCATTTCCATTTGTTCCATCCTCTGGTTTCATCATTTTGGAAATGTAAACAATGCACAGAGTATCTTGTTGCAACATCTTCCAATAAGAGCAGCATAAAATCACCCTGGCTACGTGACTCTCTTAGGCCCCTGCTGCCTGTAATATTCCTTCTGATGAAGTAATTCAAAAGTGTATGGGCAAATCAAGAAGTCCTTGATCTCTCCTGGTGCCACAGTGGCATCTACTGTAGGAAAGACCCCTTGACCCCTTGTCACCTGCACTCCTGCAGCTGGAATGTCACTATAGACTGAT
>VZTT01017573.1:0-18649 GCA_013400855.1 Buphagus erythrorhynchus | reverse complement strand
CTTGATGAGCTGCAGTAGTAAGGAAAAAAGGGGAAGGTTTCAAAACAAAACCAAAGTTCAAACTCAGGAAAAAAAAAAAAAAAAACCAAACCCAAACTTCTTAAACTAGGATATTATTCTGGGGCATGTAGTTGCAGGCATGTGCAAAGGCACGGTGGGTGTTGAGGAAGGTGTAAGGTTTGCTGAGATGGGAGCTCTCATGGCTGACAAGTACTGACTCCTCTGTTAGAGACCTGCACTCTGCCAGGAAGTTTTCCAGCTGAAGTGGACATGCTCCTACCACTGAGATAAAACAGCTTACTGAACTTCAGTGAACTTGCAGAAAGATTCTGAATTTTTTTTTTTTTGCTCTAAAAGCCTTTCCACCGTGCAAGTGGATGGAATGTGCAGGACTTACGACTCGTGGCAAGGAACTGCAGAGCAAAATGAGGGCATCACACAGCCAGGAGTCACCAGTCTGTTCCTCAGCACCTGGCTGCACAGAAGGCTGCTCAGGGCTCTCCTCTTGGATGCAGCTGCATGAGGAACCTGCTGGGAAGTGTCCATGGAACACCAGCAGTTCTGCCTGCCCTTCAGAGGGGAGCCTCTGGGGCTGGGTGAACACATCAGGAGTGTCCTGTGCAGTCCTACCCTCCCTCCTGCCAGCACAGGTTAAACATTCATACAGGTGGATGTTAATCCTCTGGAAAGGGAACACATAGGACAGCAATTTAGAAAGCATTGTCCTGTTACACTAAAATTTTATCTCTGCTGTGTATTTATTTTGAGCAAGAGTGATGGAGGCTGGTTTAAGTAAGAGCATGGTTGAAGTTCCTCTGTGCTTTGTAACAAGTGCTTTCAACCCCAGCTCTTGTGTATGGAAAAGAAAGTCCAAATAAAATGTAATTGTAGCATAGAGTTACTTTTCTCCCCACTTCAAAGCTTGGAATCTGGTTGTTTTTACAGTTTGTAAAAATTCATAATGTTGTCAGGCTTGGTGAAGCAATACCCACTTCTGGGTAGCTGAGGACCTTCATTCCACACTGTTTTCTTCAGAGGAGGGAATTTCTGACCACTGTCAGGTCTGTAAAGGCTCAAGAGGTCCTTGGAATGGTCAGCAGTTCAGGCAGGGCTGAAGTTTGAATATTGCTGTGGGTTTTCTGCCAAAACCTCCTGGTGGTGACTGGGACAGCAGCTGAGGCTGTGGCTCTGCACTGGGCTCAGTGACACCCACGGGACCTGTGCCCTGTGGCAGCCCACAGAGGTCACCCTGAGGTTCAGCAAAATGCAAAGCCAAGCAGGCAGGGTGCAGAAACAGAGGGAAAAATTACAACAGCATCAGGCCATGAAGAGGTGTTGAGGGGTGGCTCGCTGGGGTTTGCCTGCTTGCACCATGTTAAGCTGGAAGTGAAAAGATGTAATGCTCCACCTCAAGAGATAGCCAGCCTCCTGGAAATATTTATAATATGTTATAAATTATATATATATAGATTTTAAAGTTTCTCTGTTCAGAGCAAGCCAAAAATATTGGTGTGCTTTTGATGAGTGTGTCCCTACTCATATTTCAAAAAATGCCTACCTCTTAAATGACCTTCTGCAGGCTGCTACGAAGTGCCAGGGAAGGACCTTTATACATTTGTATAAATTACATATTCTATATATGTAATAGAAATACAAATAAATACAACATTGCTGATGTTGTATCTGCCATCTGATTTTGAAAAAATCAGCACAAACAGAGGAGAAAATATTTCCTATTTTAAATCTCTTTGATTACTCGCCTGTGAACAGTTTATGAATCCAGTTGGCCTGCTGTAAATCTGGGAGGGATTCTTTGGACAAAGTATCTAGTGTATTTTGTACTGTTTCAGCTGAAAACAAGTCATCTTTTTAATTATCACTTTGAAAAGATGTCCACTGGCTAAATTCAGCAAAATTTTACATGCATGTTGGGAGGTGTTAGGAGCAGCCTGAAAACAACGCTATTGCTCTGAAGAGAAAACTTTCATCAGAGTAAAGGGAAATTATTTGGGATTGATATTGACCTGGTAGTTATTTCTGGAGGGCAAATAAAGTGGTGAAAAATCAATTCTGCCCCACAGCCTATGTTAGTGAATAGGGGATGGTCGTGCTCAGCTCACTGCACAGAAAAGAGAAACTACAGAACAAGGGTTCCCTTGTTCTCTGGGATGCATTTGCAGGGGAACTTGCCTGAAAAGCTTGGTCACCACTCCCATTTTCTTCCCTGGGCCTCCAGGTGGGAATAATGCTGTTCTCCCAAGCATTGCCCAGCACCCCACGAGCATCCTGGGCCTGAGGGAAGGGAGGAGCTGCCCTGCATGGGGAGCAGTGCCACTTTTGCAGCTCTCCAGCCTGCCAGAGCAGTGGGTGGCAGCACAAGGGTGTCCCCAGAAACCTGGGGTTGGTGGCTGCCAGCCACCACTTTGGCAGGGCAGGGAGCCACAGCACAGCCAAGCCTGGCAGAAGGGAAGACCCAGCCCAGGGGAGGGAGGTGGTGGGGTGGCAGGGAGGGATGTGCAAGGACAGGGTGGTGGGGTGGCAGGAAGGGATGTGCAAGGACAGGGTGATGGGGTGGAGAAAGGGATGTGGAAGGACAGGGTGGTGGGGTGGAGAAAGGGATGTGCAAGGACAGGGTGGTGGGGTGACAGACAGGGATGTGCAAGGAGAGGGTGATAGGGTGACAGAAAGGGATGTGCAAGGAGCAGTTGTCCGACCAAGGCAGAGTCCCACAGGAAATCTGGGACACACTCAGAGTGGATTTTTTGTTCAGCCTCTGCCAAAGGCAGCCCCAGGGACCTCGCTGTGTCCCCTGGGGATTGCTCAGACAGTGGGTGGACGTTCAGGGCTCTGCTGGAGCAGAGCTGAGCCCAACAGCTCACAGCTGTTTGACCATCGTAGAAAGTCTAACTACGGAGAGGAATTTTTCCTTGTTGATTTGTATGATTTTCTTTGGAGAGCAATGGTCCTTTGGGCTCTCTGCTTTTTCACTCATCTGTTTTAAAAGCCCCATTTTGGGACATCCCAACTCTTTCAGCCAAGAAAAGCTGGATTCTGCTGCTGGCTTGCTCAGAAATGGTTGCTCAAGAGCAAAATGAAGCATTCCTGTCAGGAATTGGATGCACCACATCCAATGTGCTCCTGGGGTCAGAGGAACAGGTCTTGGGCTCACAGAGAAATCCTCCTCCTGGCAGAGCATGACGTCAGTGCAGGAAGGGCCCATCCAGCTCTGCATTCCAATAGGAAACACAGCAGCCAGGTGATGTGTCCAGCAACAGCCAGCTTAGTAAACTTCCTGCTCAGCTAGGGGACAGAATAAATAGTTCCATGATGTCTGCTTAACAAAGCCAAATTGCACACCTCTCTGTACTGCAGAGCTGCTCTGGTTAAGGGACTGTCAACATTTCCCATCTGGATGGATGATTTAGCTGCTTTCCTTCACATCAGGGTGTTTGACTTACCCAGAGCTGCTACAAGACTGTTTTTATGGAATATAATTTTCATCTGCTGGCTATGTCATCCCTGGGCTTGAAAAAGGAGTTTTAAGCAGTATTAGAGTAGAAGGATAATGAATATTTAAACACATTATTTTGCAAACCCCTGGAGGATAAGAAGAAACTTAGAGGTGGACACACACAGAGTCTGGAGATGGCAAACATTCTCCCCTCCTTGCCTTTAGTTTTCAAAGGATCCATGGGATTGAGCTATTACTCATTATGGTCTGCCCTGCAGCTCTCTGCTCCACGCCAGATGCACAGTGTTTGTGTAGAGAGCAAACTTATTGCACTGTGTAATAAGACTTGAATGCAAACATTTAATTAACATTATCTGTTCAGAAGCATTGTTTAAACAGCAGTTAACCTTTCTGTGACAAAGCTGAATGAAGCTTTGAAACCTTCAGGAGGCTGGGTTTTCTGTTCTGCTGACCAGTGCCATGGATTGATGTGCTGTTGATACAACCGCTTTCTCGGGTTTCACGTATGGCAGTCTGTGATGGAGAAGTAACTTCATTAATTTGGCCCATACTGATTCAGTTGAATGCTAATATTTTGACCTTATTCCCCAGGAAATTTCCTTCCCGTTGCACAGACTTGGAAAGCGTGGCCATCCCTGCGTCCTGAGCCACGTTTATGACAAACTTTCAGAAAGACAATATTTCACATGTAAATATGTGAGTGTTGGTTGTTAACACTTTCTGTATTACCAAAAAAAAAAAGATAAGAGTCCTCATTGCTCTGTAGCTTTTGGGTGTTCCTTTGTATTTTTCAGCACCCTGAGGTGTACAGTTCTAACCCAGGAAGGACAAGGATGTGAGTCCTGTGTGCAGCTGGCCTCACCTGGGCTTGACACAGCTGTGAACCTCATGCCCCAGCACAGAGGACAAAGATACAGAGGTACTTACAAAAAAAAAAAAAAAAAAAAAACTTAAATAAAAAGGTGTTTAAGCAAAGAGCTCCCCTAATGGCTTTGTGCATCCAAAGTCCCGTGGTGGATCCAGCAGGAGTGTGGAGAAGCTGAACACTGGTTATGCACTGACCCACAAAGTCTAACTCAGTGATCACTGAGGTGGAATCTGCCTGGTTATCTCAAGGAGGAGGAAGAAACTGGGCTAGGAATTATGTTTTGTGAAAATACAATACAAATTCCTAACCCAGTTTTCAGCTGGGAGAACATGTTATTGTTGAACAATTGATACCACTTCATGGAAGCTTATTTTCTGTGCCTTAAGGGAAATTCAATTAAGTGAACTTCTATTTTAGAACACTGCTCTTTCCTGTCACTGATGAAGCAATAACAGTTGCAGAACATGGGATTTTCTGAGAGTGTTGGTTGCTGCCCTCATTTATATTAATTTTCAGCCTCCATTTGAATCTTATCTATAATACCCTCTGGGAGAACCCACTGGAGACCTAACTGGTTTCACTGGTGACCCCAGGCTGCTGTGTGCTTGCTGCCACAAGGCAAGGAGAAAGGCATGTCCCACAGCTGCAGGAGGCAGTGCTGGAGGTGCTGTGGCCCCAGTGAATAGGGCTATACATGACAGCAGCTGAGGTTTGTGGCATGCTCTACCCATAGGCTCTTGCTGACATCCAGAGCAGCCTGTTCCTCCACATAGTGAACTGCTTCTGTCACTATCCAGCCCAGAAAACAAAATGTTCACAAGTGGTGCAAGTCCATTGTCTAGTCTTTGCATTTGCTGAGCTGTAATGAGCATGGAAAGGCACAGATTTGAATCTCACATGACAAGAAGTGTCAGGACTGGGGATTAATTCTCTGTGAAATAATTTTGGTGATGGGATGCTGCCAGGACACAAGACTCTGCATTCCTCAGACACCCCAGATTCCCACAAACTGCAAGGACAGGACTGTGTAGGCAAGGAATGCAGCATGAACTTGTAAACTTTTCAGACAGAGATATCTTAGCACCTTAGTGGGATGGTCTCAAGAGCCTGCTGTGCCAAAAAGGTGACCCTTCTAGGACTGGGACCATTTCTAGAATGCTGGGTTTTAGTGCAGGGCACATTTTTATAACTGACTCCTATAAAAGGCTAAATACCAGGTTAATTAGGCTTGATTGACGGTGCTGACAGAGTCTTAATTAAATCACTATGAACAATATCAGTGTTGCATCACTCTATTTCCATCGAAATCACATGAAATTATGATATTTTCGTTGTTCCTTGTAAGAGATGAAGGTCTGACAGCTTGTTCCCATTTCCAGTACTGCTGGTTCATTAATTCGTCCATAATTCTGAGCTTTCTACCCCATTCCCATCTCTCTTTGGTTCCCTGTTCTGCTTGCCTAGCGCTGACATTTTGGCTCATTCTGTGTCATGCTGCACTGTGCCTTTCCTGTAACCTTCCTGTCCCTCCACCCAGCCACAGAGGTACAAGTGTGCAGTCCATCAGCAAGGATGGATCCTGCAAAACACCACCCACCACGAGCTTGTGTCTGGTGTATCTGGTGCTCAGCACCTGTGTTTTGGGGTTTTTTTATGGAGACTGAGTCCCTGGGCAGAAGTCATTCAAGCAGGATGGAAACCCAGCCTGAGCCAGGGCTGCTCCAGGATGCTGGCAATCCACGTGGCTCCTGGGTGCTGATTAATTGCTGTTTCTCTAAGAGTTAAAGGGAATGCAATGCCTGGTCTTGCTGCCAGAGTCTCCTGCCTGTCTGTCTGTAAAAGGGGGGCACTCCATGCCAGCCTTTGAGTCATGCTGGGAGCACAAGCCAGGGCAAAGCTCTGCTTGCTGCACAAATCCTGGGAGCAGCTCCCTGCTCTCTCCTCTTCCATACCTGTGGGTCCAAAGGCAGGAACTGCTCCTGTGAGTTTTGGAACTTCAGCCTGCTGGGCTCCTAGCCAGGGGGCAGCAGCAGAGGGTGCCTGCTGTTCCCTCCTGTCACCAGGTATCTGGGCAGCCCCTGCTTTCCCAGGGGGAGCAGGCAGCACAGGATGGCTTTGTCTGGCCTTATGCCACCTGTGGGTCACCTCAGGAGCAGGACATTCCCAGCTGCTCCCCAAGACAGCCCAAATCTGGAAATTTGAAAGGGGAACTTAACCTGGGCATGATAACTGCTGGATCTGGCCTGAAAGCTCCTCTTCAACTCAAGAAATAGTTTGCTGTCTCAGTCAAAATGTTTTTGTCTGTCTCTGCTTAAAAGCTTTAAATAATGTCACGAAACTACTCACACATCCCACACTGCAAAACAGATAAACAGTGAGAGGAGCTGAGCGTGTTTAACAAGCTGGAGCACAACCAAAGAAGTCTTAAAGCCTGTGATCAACTTGGTAGCACACAGGAGCCACCAGAGGGTGATCACAAGGCTTGACTCAAGTTCTGCTCCCTCTTCTGCTTTCTTATCCCATTGTACATCCATGATCTCCAAGTTAACCATTCTCTGATGACTTAGGCTTGATCAAGCCTTCAGCTCTTGTTGCTGTCATTTCAGGGAACGTGTGGATCAAGCTCTCAGGATCTTGAAAGAGCCACCACGTCTTGAGATCCCATTTCTTAGGCTGCAGTTCATCTTGTCTGTTCTCCATGACTGCCCTCTTGCCCTCTTGCTTTGTGTTCATACCCAGCCCTCAGATTACCAGAAGATTGTAATCTTCTTATCTCTCATTCCAGAAGTATCCTGAAATGACTCCCTCTTTCTTCTCTTTTTATTTCACAATATAAGCATTTCGCAGAGGAGGTGACATCTTTCAGTGCTTTAGCATTTCATCTCCCTATGTCTTCACATTTTTTTCCACTTTCTCATCTGCATGTTACCAACTTAATTATGCTGCACAATGACTTTAAAGAGGCAAACTCTAACAAAGGCTAACGAGGATGTTTCTTGGCAGCTGGTCATTGTTTTGCCTTGGGCCCATAACTTTGCTCTCCACTGGGCGCTGGAGCTGCTCTTGTGTTTAAAGATAATTGCTCCGAGCAAGATTATATCATATTTTCTGTCCATGCTTTCAGGAGGGTTTAATGCTGTATAATCTGCCCATCATAACCACATCTCCAGACAATGGCAGGCTGCAGAACACAGTGTGATAAAGTGCTAGCAAATCTTGTTCGTGTTCATTCCCTGTCATTATGTTTAGGTTCTAATGGTTTAAGAGCACACAGAAATTTTTTTTAAATGGGGCTCAAATTAATGGATGCAGATGTACCCAGTTTTCTTCACCCAGCCAAAGATGACACAGACTCCAGAAGAGGTGTACATTTTTCTGAATCTATCTGTCAAAGCAGTGTAAACTTAAGTAAGATCTTGCAATCTAATGATGTATATTGACTAATTATGTTGATGTGACTGAATCAATAACTGCAGCAGGTACTATCTTCTCCAGGGAATTCCAGGTAAATTTCTCAAGCTCAGCATGTCCTGTCTTTTCATGGCCCATTTTCCACAAGCAGTGCCATGATGCTCATTTCTTTTGTAACAGAGAAATTTCTCATGATTTACTTTTCTTCTCTGAGCATGGCTGGTAGCTGAAGTAGTCAAATTCTGTTCAAGATTGAGGAGAACTGACTTGGCCTCAGTTTCCTGTCTTGTTAAAGATATAACCTATGTTTAAAGACTTGGGAAGTTGTGTTTCTTGAAAGACCAGTTCCTTTAAATTCCTGCACACATATTTAATTTCTGAGTGCCACGTATCAATTAAGTCCTGAAAACATGGTGAAGACACATTATTTCCACATGGGTCAGAACCATCTATTGCCAGACTGAAAGGATCTGATCTTGTCTCAAATTGTACTCCTGGTTCCTAGAAATACTCTTGCTAGGAGATAAGGAATATGATGTAACCACGGATGTCCCCTGGGTATTCTGGATTGAATGAAATCCTCCTTGTCTACCATGAGAGTGGTCATAGAATAAAAATTCCAGATGGGCTAATCATAACACAAACATTTACTGAGGTTTAAAGCTGGGACATCTGGGAGAACAACTATGGAGCAAAATGCTAAAAAGAAAAGGTGCATTCATCCTAACTGGGACAGCTTTTACCCCGGAGTGGCCAGGGGAAGTGCTGGCTTTGTTTGGCCAGCAATAATTAATGGCAGGAATTCCCAGCCAGGCCACTCTTGGACATGAAGGTGAGCTCATGAAGGTACCTACTGGGGGGGAGGAGGGGTCTCCTGGGGAGCCTTGTCCCTGGAGAAGGGCACTGTGGAAATCTCTGGTGCCTGGGTGAGGCTTTATAGTGATATTCCCTGTTTGTCTTCATTAATGTTTAAATTTATCGTATGGGGAATAGAGCCGACCTTGGTTTGCTCTATGTGCCATCTACAGGTACAGGGAAGAGAGAGGCTTCTCCTCCTGCTGAAACCATCCTCATGCTTTGTGCTTAATGTAAACAGTGTGTTTAGAAATGTATTGTCTGTGGCAGACCTGACATCACAACCAAATTCTTTAAAATAAAATGTTTAGGGGGAATCGTGTGTCAGCTGCCTAGCGCTGAAATGTATGGAATGGAATTAAGCAAACCTTTTCTTAATTAAAAAAATGAAAATGGATTCTGAACTTTATCTAAGGGTCGCTTTGGGATGATTTTTAGACAGAAAAAATCTTGGCTTTCTGGCAGGACAGCTGTGAGGGAGTGTTCTATTCATTAGAACACAATTTGTCCAAGAAAATACGTTCCAAGTCCTAATCAATTTAGATGAAAACTTGCTGGACAGGGTTCAAGCAGGCCAGTTATGGAGTCTTATAAAGCCAAACCCACATGTCTCAGTGGGCAAGAGCAAGATAATCTTAGCTTACAATGGAATGTTTAAATTTATACAGCTAAGACACTGACATAGGCACACGGGCTGGTTCTTTTGTGATGAGTTTTTTTTAACTCATCATAAAGATGGGTTAGGATTTTTAAGAAGAAATGGAATTTTTAAAGAGAGGGAATATCCCTTTAAGATCTAATCACTCATGCTGAATGGACTGTGGCCAGATCCATCCTTGCTTTAGCATCTATAGAAAGATTTTTGGAAAAGACCAGCTTCCAAAGGACTAGGAAGGGAGGTGTGCCTCCAAATAAAGGTCCTTGGCATCACAGGCTCTTGTGGAGCTTTATAATTCCCAGCTGTATGAGGATATTTTTTTTTTAATGAGCTGCTTCAGCGGTGGAAATGGAGCAGTTTGGAGAAGCTGTTGCACAGTGAGCCCCTGGGAAGGTGACACCATGCACAGCATTGTTCTGCTGTTAAAGGCAGGCTCTTTATGATGACACATCGCTACCGAGCACAGAAAACCACAGCTCCACACACCCCCAGCCCTCCTGGGGTTAATGGTAACTATTTTAGTGTTTGCTTTTCTGTCATTCAGTTCGTTTCTCCATTATTGCAGCTGGTAGCTTTAAAACAATGTATTTGCAGATCCTTGCAAATTCCCATAGGGAATGAGATATATAAGCTGAGCAGTCTTTAGCCTGGGGAATATTTCATTTCTTAATCTGAAATGGTTTTCTAACTTGCAGAGTCTTAGCTAAGGTTAATCTCCATCACAAGCATGAATCAAGGGTGCCTTTCACAGTAACTTTCAATGTCTGGTAGAAAGCCACAGCAAAATGTTGGTCTCTGAAGGGTCAGGTCACATTCACTTCTTGGCCAGAGGATCCTCTGCTCTCCTGCATCCATCACTGGGAAGGGACAAACACAGCATCTCTCTTCTCTCATGACTCTCTTCTGGTACTGGAAGGCCTTCACTGACTTCAGGGAAAAATTAAAAAATCATTCTAGCTGGAAATGGCCCTGTCTACACCACAGAGCAGCCCCTCAATCCCAAACCTGTTACTCACCAGCCTCCTCCCATCCAGGGACTGAGCCAGGAGCTGTCTTTCCTCATCACGACTCCTGTGATTTCAGGGGGCAGTGAAACTCCCCTTCTGCCAGTCCTGCTGCTCCTGCTTTGTCCAGCACCACCACCCTGCACCTGCATCCCCCCTGCACTCAGAGAGGGATTTACCAGCCTGCCTGGGGCTGGATGTCAAGGAGAAGGATCATACAGTATTGTTAAGCAACTTGTGGTTAAAGTCACAAACTCTGGAGACTTCTTGACTACTGTAAACGCCAGCAGCTCCTTGTCCCACAGCCTCTTCCTTCCTTCACGCCCCGCTCTGCCAAGTCAGCCACCTGAGACTCTGCTTATTGCTCTTGTTTTCCCTGGCTCTTCTCACTTGTTTACTTAAAAATCTCTTTCCCTCCCCTTCCCTTCATTTGAATTTCTTGCGGGAGGGTCTTGTAAGGACACCTACTTTAATCAGAATTTCCTGTGAGTTAATAGGCAGCATTTTTTGGAGTTTTACAAGTTTTGAAATAAAAATGTGACCATTTCTTCATTGCCCCTTCCCCGAACTCTGCTTTCAGGAAACCCTTTTCTTACAGAAAGCTGTGGTTTTAAAGGCCCAGTTTAAAAGGCAGAGAAGGAGGAGGAGGAGGGGTACTTTGGATGCAGCAGGACAGCCTGTCACCCAAGGGAAAGCAGCCGACATGCTGCTGAGGCTGGCTGCATATTTTTGTTTCAAAAAGCACTCCAGACTCACACCACCTGTGAGTGAGTCTGGCTGACTGATTTAGTAGGGCCTAGTGCAGGGTGTCCTGTCAAAAGCCACGCTTATTTTCACAGAGGCAAATGAATCAGGTTTTATGTGGCAGGGTGACAGCTCGCTGGGACAGCGAGCTCGTTAAAGCTCAGTAAAACAAACTGAGAGGTGCAACATTTCCTTATCCAAACCCGGAGAATAGAGACAGGCGTCCTATGGAAAAGTGAGTCACATTCCCTGTGGTACATTCTGTTCATCCTGTTATAATAAACATGAGTGTTTGTTTGCTGAGTCCATCAGCATCCAGACCTAAACTCGATTCGGAGGACGAGCTCCTCGGCTCGCGTGCGCTCTGCTGTTTGCTCGCCCTGTTGTATAACAGCACCAGTCATGTCAGCCTGCCATTCCAAGAGGAAATAACAGCACTTCCCTCATTTCTTTCAAATCCATCTCAAATTTCTATAAAGGACATCAAAGCAATTACTCTGATACTTCCCGTGCTTTCCAAATGACTCATCTTTTAGAGAAGCTGCTGGAAAATAAGGCGCAACCAAGGTTCCTTCATTCCAGGGTTTGAGACTTTTAAGAATCTCGTGGAAACAAGTCAAAACAAGGAGCCACAAACCCACCTTCTCATAAAACCCTTCTCCATGTTTTATATATTTCTCTGCTACCAGTTGGAGTTGGTTTTACGAGCTAGACTTCCAGGAGATAAAGCAGGTTGTTAGCCCAGCTCCATGACTGCAGAAGGTGAATTAGCTGGCCAAATGTGCTCATTGCTACCACTGCTGGAAGATGACTTTTAAACAGGATGATGCTTGGCTGCATCTAGAACTAGTAGTGAAATAAGGGATTGTCTGCTGGAAACAAAGGGGCTTCTGGGGAGGAAGTTTCTATGCAGCATGAGCAGCATTTTGGAAATCTGACTCTTGCCCTGTTATAAGAATGGGCAAGGTGTCCAAAATTTTAAATGTTCGCTGCATTTGTAGGAGATGTAGATGGGGCAGGAGGGATTGCTTCTGACTTCAGTGGGAAGAGAGTTGGAGATTAGCCATGGGTTAGAAATTTGTTGGGCTATAGCTTGAAGCATTTCAGCTATTTCCATAGAATCACTTGCTAATTGCAATTGCATTTGTTGAAGCATTTCAGCTATTTCTATAGAATCACTTGTTAATTGCAATTGCTTGTCTAATGCAGTGCTCCAGGAAGTGAGGTTACTGTCCTGCAAAATCTGAAAGGAAGGGCTGGGGACAATGAGCATCCCCTGCCTGGCTCTGACAGGCAGGCATTCCCAGCTTCTGGGCTGCATGAAGGTACCCTTAAAACTGCTCATTTGGCTGACTTTTTTCTTTCACCTTTATCCACATGTGTAAGGAGCAGTGGCATTGCCATTGCAGACTGTCTCATGCAAGAGGACCACACACCAAAAAGCTTTGGGGTGCCAAACAGCATAAGACTGCAGGTAAAATGGTTAATTCAGTCCTGAACCCGAACTTACCAGGAGCACTCATGTGGGAAATAAAAACTCTTTTGCCGTTTTCCTCTGGCAAATATCTGGTGATACTTTTTGGGGTGTTTTCTGCCCCAATTTTTTTTTTTTTTTTTTTAATTTCACTGCAAGTTATCCAATCACTGAAGTCCATTCATCCTTTCCAGTCTCGTATTACAGGTAGTTTTGGCAGTTGAGGAAAACCCTGTACTGTCCCTCTTCAAAGTCTCCTCATGCCATTGTTGAGGTGGGGAAGTGCTCAGAACCATGTAAGATGCTCTCAGCATGCACAAGCCAGCTCCAGGAGCCAGTCCAACTCCACGTTCCCAGAAGGAACCCTGAAAGGTCTCCCATCCCACAGGAAAACAGCATCCAAAGGCTCTCCTCACCCACTGCAGTGTCCCAGTTTCTCTCTGTGGGTCATGCATCACAGGAAGGCTTCTTTTGACCATAAGTGGGATATTTAACAAACCTGAGGTTTTTAATCTTTAGATGTTCACAGCTGTTCACAAAAACATAACATATGCAGAAGAACATGAGCAGCTACACCCTGAGAGAAAAAATACTTAACGCTGTGTTTGAGCATGGCCAGGATGTTTCTGTGGGCTCTCTGGAAGGAATGAATGGTTGGCATTGTATTTTTCTAGGTGAAATACAAGAGGTTTATCCAGTAATAGAGCCTGTTGAATCTAGAGCAATCTGATTCTTGTAACATCCCTGCATGTCCATGCATGTGTTGCAGGTGTAAACACAGTATTTTAAAAGTGAGGAAAGACTCAGAGGTCTTTGCAGCCTAAATTATTCTATGATTCTGAGATCATTGTGTTGAACTGACTTGATTTCTGCTTTTTATCCCTATCAGTGACTGTCTTCTTTCCATTGTGGAAATTGTCACCCTGTGACCACATCGTTGAAGGGATTATTTTTAAATTTTTTTTTAACCTGCTGGTTATGGTTTTTAAACCGTATTTTTTAATATTTTATGTGTGTGATTAGACAAAAGCAGGGGCTGTTGGAAGCTGCAGGTCCTGGTCTTTGCTATGCTGGCTCATGGTGAGGCACAGAAAGCTGTTTGGTATTTGCTGCTGCAAGAAATACATGTGCAAGCATGATGAGGCATCTGTGGGTGCAGGAGCATCTCCCAGGGAACTCTGATGTTTGCTTTGCTGACAGTATCATTCCACTGAAGCAGCTTTCAGTTGCTTTCTACCTCAGCTTGTTTGTCTGTAAAATGGAAATGGGGAACTTCCTAGAGAACCCAGAACCATATTTCTAACTATTCATAGCTTTTGCGTACCCTGGAGGCGAGGAGAAGCTGTAAATCTCTGAAGCTGCATACCAGCATTTCTGTGGTTTGAGCATCAGGGGAGCCCCTTTTCCACAGACACTGCTGTATTCTCCTGGCTGTGTGTCTCATGGCAAGCCTGTGTTCAGCCCTTGGCATGCAGACCCAGCAGGGACCCCTGGCCCCTTTCTGTGTGCAGAGCCAGGTGTTTTCCTGCAGAGCCTGTCCTGCTGGGGGCTGAGCTGGGAAGGTGCCTGTGGTGTGTGCTGCGTGTCTGGGGTGCCAAAAGCAGCGTGTGGCAGACCTGGGCTCCACAGTCCATGGGGGCACAGGGCAGTGACCCCCTCCCAGCACCAGCACGGCTCTTCCCCAAGCCCCAGCCACACTCTGCAGCCAGGGCCAAGCCCTGCTGGGGCACTGGGCACACACGGTGCATCCCAAGCAGGATGGAAGGTTGCTCAGGTCACCCTGTGCTCTTGGTAAGCAGCCCTGTGCTTTACCATCAGCTCCCTGGAGGCTGTGACATCTGAGCTTGCACTGGCTGCCCCAGCGCAGGGAGGTCAAACAAATTGAGTTTCTCTTCAAATTAGCTGTCCATGGCTTTGATCCCTGTCCACTGGAGGCCTCGTGTGTTTTAGCTGGAAGCGTGCTCGCCCCGTCCCAGCCCCGTCCCGTGGCCGGGGAAGCGGCGATGCCCCGGCACGGGCGAGCTGCTCAGCTGGACACATCATCTGTGGAGAGGGATCCCAGCTTCCCCGGGCCTCCCTCTCACACAAGTTAATTCCTTCCCATCGTCTCTGCAAGTTCTAGCAGAATAGTGAGCTGCAGTAAGGAGAGGGGATATGTTCAATTTGAGCGGCGAGATTACGACGTTCTGAATAAAGCCGTATTTATTAATAATTACCTCTCTGCCATGACTCTAAATTCAAACAGCTGGACAGCCTCTGCTCTTTATTAATTTCCTTGGATCCTTGGCACGAAGCCCTCGATTCCTGTGATGTAATGGTATAAAAAGTTGGCTCCTGACCGAGCTTCCACCCACAAGTTCTAAATTTGGAGCATGGTGAATTTCTGCAGATTCCAGAGACAGGCTATGCTCAAGACGTGCTGATGCCTTCAGTCCCATCCTATTGCACCAAACAACAAGGTTGTGTGCTTTTTATAACGGGGATCATAAATATGACTCAGATGCACATGTTGTCTATGTAAGCACTTGGGGTTGGCTATCACTTTATGGCACTGGGAAGAAGCCAAGCCAAATAAAAATTGTTTTGAGTAAATATTACATTTCTAGAGCATGAATAAGTTTTCTCTGCAGCCAACGTGTCACTAATGGGAATAAGGAAGAAGACGGGGTGGGGGGAAAGCAGTAACTAAATCACCCCTCTAAACACAGACAGTCTGCAGCAAGACCTGTTGTTTGGACTCGTCTGGGGTGTGATATCCCAGATAATTCATAGCAGGTCTCAGCAAGGCCACAAGAGATGGAAATAAAAATAGCAGTACAGCTCAGCGCCATCCTGCTGCACAGCTCTCTCTTTTGGGTGGGATCTCCAGGAGTGGTATGTAAAACAGGCAACCAGGGAACCCAGTGTCCTCCTCTCCCCTGCTCCCAAATGTGCAGAGGCTCATGGAACATGTGGATTGCTCCATGGAGATCACTGCTGCTGCTGCTCACATGTTCAGCACGAAGTGTGTGCACATGGCTGTGCAGGATCCCGGCCAGAAGGAAGGATGAGCTTTTCATCCTGCAGTTTTGGGCCCCCTGGGGATGTCTGCACTGCAGAACAGGGGGAAGCAGAAAATGAGCCCATATCCAGCTCTGCATCCAGAAGGAAGCAGCTCCCTGGCAGCCCTGTGGGGCAGGGATGTGCCATCCCACCACTGGCACAGCTGCTGGCTCTGCTCCAGCTCCTCCAGCAAGCTGATAAGTCTCAGCATCCCCCAAAATCGCAATTACTCCTGCCCTTGAGCAGTGCTCAGGGAGCAGCTTATGAAGTGCTTCATGTACCTGAAATGCAAAGGGATTTAAAAAAAATAAAAAAAGGTCTTTCTGCCTTTTCAGAAGAACTTTTCAGGAAACATTCCCTGACAAAAGGAATCCTCAAGTCTTTCAAAAATAACAGCCAGAGAGAAATAACAAGTGAGAGTCTAGCTTTGAGAATCATTAATGCCTTTCCCATTTTCCTGATGGGCATGTGCATTGCTTCCTGTTGCACCTGTGAGCTTCTACATGTCAGATTAGTGTTTTCCTGAGCTTTGCTGTCCTCTCCTTTTTTATAGGCTTCTTCCAGATAGCAGGCAGAAAACCTGGCTTTAAAAGAGGAGCTCAGACAGGAAGCAGCAATGTTCCAGGAGGATTTCTGAGTCAAGCAGGAGAGCAACTGGCTTCTTGAAGTGTGGATTTCCAAGGTCCCTAAAACCCTTGGCTGCACAGCTGGAGCAGGTGAGTGGGGAGGCATCGAGAGCCCTGGACATTCCCATGTCCCAGCCGTCCCTGTCAGAAGCTTTTGAAGACTGCTCTGTGCAGTGGGCTGGGCTGGGGCTTGCAGACAGAATGTTTGAAGGGCTGTGAGCCCTGCAGTAACCACAGCAGACTTGACGTCAGCAGACCTGTACCTCCAGGGATTAGCACTGAGAAATCAGGGCTGGTTTGCCCAGCTAAGGCAGTTTTGACTGTTTGAAGGATCTGGGTGATAAAGTCCTTTTTCCATGCCTTGAATGCTGCCAGTGGTCATTTTCTGCCAGAAGAGCAGCCCAAACAGTGTACATGGGGCTGGCTCCCTCCCCTTTGTAATGCATTTTACAATTTGGAGAAACTTTTGTAACACAAGAAAGTGTTTTTACATATTAGAGTTTCTAAATTGTCAGAACAGTTGGAAAATCCTAATTGCCTTTAAAAGTCAAGGAAGAAAAAAAAAAAAACAGCAAAGGAAATATTTTGGATTGCAGAATTTAAAAAATTGGGAGCTGAAGTTCAGTTTCCTGGACAAAAATTTATTCAGGGAGTCCTGTTGTACTTGTGACTTTAAAACAAATACTTGAACCTTCAACAAGGGATTTGTACTTACCCTCAAACTTGCTCTGAGATGCAGATCTTAAGCTCTGAAAACTCTCCAGAAAAGCATTATTGAGGTTGGTCATGTTTAGATTTACCCCAGAATGTTGTCAGGGCTCCACAAACACAAAGAAGGGGAAAACTTACCTGGGGTTGATTCAGCAGCTTGAATGAGAGGTGACAAAAGAGGACTTGGCTGTAGTGCTGGCCTCATTTCCATGGAGCTTTGGGGGTGGTAGCTATGTGGTGATTTAACTCCAGTTAATTAGAGGGTAAAGGCTGCTTCAATTCATGGCTGTTAAGAGCTCCGAGGAGGTTTTCTGGCTGCCAGGGATCAGGAATAGAGGTGGGAGAGCTGGAGGTAACACTGCAAGAGGCTGGCAGGGAATGGTGCTAGGGAGGTGCCCTGGTATAAATGGTGCTTTCCAGGCCTCACTCAGCAGCCTCTGATTTGCACCTGATGAACACAGGTTCAGGTTATCACTTAAAGAGTCCTCTTTTTAGGGATATTTTACTGTTTTGCAGATGTCTATGTGCTTTTTTGATAGGTAAATATCACCCACCTTTCATCAGTGCCCAGCAGAGGCACAAGGAGGTTAAGGGACCTGACGAAGGTGATAGCAAGTCAAATTGTTTGGAATTTTGTAGCTCTGAAATATCATCTTTCTAAAACAGGAAACCCTCTCAGGAGTAGTAGGTTTTCATTAAAACAACAGTTCAAACCTGTCGATCTTGATCTATCAGGAAAAAGAGGAATGTAGAAAATGTGAGAGTTAGCTTAGCCTCCCTTAAACTAAACCACCAGGTTCACGTTCCTATGGAGAAACAAATACCCTGCAGGCATCATGGTGTCTTTGATTTATTTTTGGAAGTTGAAAACTCCCCCTCTTGGTGTCTGAGCTAAGAAAAAAACAAGGATTTTTCGAGCCAACAAAAGGTTTCTGGAGGAAAAAACCTCCAGTCCTACTTCTCAAGGGCTTATGACACGGGCAGTTGAGCTAAGGTAATCCAATTTAGCCTCCCCTACATTTCAAAATTGGGTTAAAGTTCCTAAGTCATTGAGGGAAAATGTTACTCAACAGAGTAATGACTCTCTAATTGGCATGTCGGGCCTTGGCAGCCAGTGGGTGCAGACCCTGGTTTCACTCGCCCCAGCAGCTCGGGGTGAGCGGCGTGCCCGGGGCAGGGCGCGGGGGTGAAGCCCTGGGTTGTGATGCCCAGCTGTGCTGACAGCCTCGGTCATCATTTGCCCGGCCCTCTCCCTCCTTTTTTTGGAGGCAGCGCAGCCCCAGGCAGAGGTTTTGGCTGCTGCTGGGTGTGGGTTTGTGGCGGAGCAGCAGCAGTGCGGTGCTGCACGTACACGGGTGACGCGGCCCGGAGCGTGGGACCGGCTCCGGTGAGAGCCCCGCGCATCCCCGGCGCTGCCTCCCCGGGCGGGACCCGCAGATGTGATTCATTAGCAGCCTGCCGAGCAGGGCCGTGCTCCCCGGGCTCTCCGGGGCCTTGCCGCGGTGTCCGGCTGCCATCTGCTGTCCGGCGCCCGGGGGGGGCCGCGCATCCCCCGCGCATCCCCCGTGCATCCACCGTGTATCTCCTGTGCATCCCCCGCGCATCCCCCGTGTATCTCCAGTGCATCCCCCGCGCATCCACCGTGTATCTCCTGTGCATCCCCTGCGCACCCCCTGTGCATCCCCTGTACATCTCCTGTGCATCCCCTGCGCATCCCCCGTGTATCTCCTGTGCATCCCCTGCGCACCCCCTGTGCATCCCCTGTACATCTCCTGTGCATCCCC